>CAIGRQ010147951.1:6049-18922 GCA_903798375.1 Fraxinus sp. D2006-0159
ATTTTTTTTTTTTTTTTTTTTGGGGGGGGGAAAAGTTACATTGTATCAATTTCGTCTAAAAGTACTTTTAATAGAATAAATAACTTCTTGAAAAATTCCTCAAACACGTCCAGAAACACCTAAATTACATGCCATGGATGCCTTAAACGTCAAAGTACCTCGATTGAATAGTCCAACCTCACCCTGACGTATTGTTGGATTGAAGGTCCAAAGCAACATCAAGAAATTTTCCTACATAAGTCAATAATTGTCTTTCGGCGTAGAAACCAATCAATGTTCCACAGAATCAAAGCAAAGATGATAACATTTTAAACACAATCAATAGTTGAATATAGTTAATAACAATGATGAACCGCATCCTTGACGGCTCCCACTTACCCTAATCTGAACTTTGGTGAAAATAGTAAATCGCAGGTTATGCCTTCGAGGGTATATGGTGGAAGGTTTGTTTGTACACTTGCACTTACTCAATGGCCAAATCCATATTTCAGGATTCGAACTCTTGACGCGACAGCCTCAAGCAATGATGAATTAATAATGGCGGTTTAGTGGTAGGTCAAAAGTGCAGTCAAATATAGAGCCTAATTAACAAACAAACAAACAAACAAATAAATAAACACAAATATTAATATATTAAAAATACAAAATACAAAAAAGTCATATAAAAATAATTTTAAATTTCAGTGGAACCCACTGACCCCACCTACCTCTACTGGAGCGGACCCTCAATTACGAAGGAACATGCTATTTATATATTCAAAATGTACAATATTGTTGACATTGCGTAAATGATATAAATCCGTGTCATTGATTGTTTTAAGTATTGTTGAATCAATGACAAAAATGTGAGTCATCGCACACATAATGAAAAAATTGTTAGTAGGACTGCAATTATAAATCTTCTATGCATAAAATAGAGCGATCACATTATATGTACGTTAATTTTTACATTAAGCTTCCGTTTGGTTGAAATTAAAATTTAGATTTTAATTTAGGTCAAAGTTAACAACTAATTTTAATTACACATTTTTTGAGATTTATAACTTGTCAACTATACATTTCACCAATTTTTATCAAAATTACTAAAAATCTTATTTTAATCTCTATAAAGAAAAAAAAAAAGAAGAGCTAACTTTAACATCATTTGACACGAAATCCATCAGTCATTAATTTTTACAACACACTTTCACATCATTGGTTAGATTTTTAACATAGTGAGAATGTCAATCAGGATGATGTCAATCAGGATGTAGCTTAATTAAAACAATAATACTATTCATCCCCATCAGGATTGAACCCAGTCTATGTGATAATTACATGACATTAAATGATAGATTAATTAAATATGTCATGTGACCTTGTATTTAAATGAGTATATCATTTAATTACATGCAATTGCCATATAGATTGAAACTCAACCTCAGTGGAATTACTCTAATTAAAAGGAGAACGATGCATTGTTAATTTAAGAAATATATATACTCTATAGAAATAGAGATAGAATAGAGGCTTCGCGGGAAAAAGAAGCACAAACAGAAATACAGCACCAAAAGTAAAAGCAACCACCCCACGGCACCCCCACATCCTATACATATACATATTGTAGTATTTAACATGGAAACGCAAAAGTGAAAAGGTGAAATATACAGAAAAATCTCTCTTCTTGAACTTGGCTGTCGATAAAGTAAGAACGAGAGAGCCCTTTTTCAACAAGATTAATTCTTGGATTCATCTGGACCTATCTTCCTCTTCTCATCAGGTATTTTTATTATGATCCGTAATGTAATTTCGTCCATTTTTGCACACCCATTTGAGCTATGAAACTTCCGGATATTCTTTCTTGAAACTTACTCCAACTTTTATTCTTGATGGAAACTAAATTTATATTTTGTTTTGGCCCAGATTTGTGTAGAACTTACAACGGAATTGTATGTGGTGTGTTCATAATAATATGATTCATAGATGAAGGGTTAAACTTGAGCCAAAAGGGCTGCGTATAATGAAAGGGAATAAATGATTTTTGCTTCGATAAAAAGAAAGCAACGGATATTTTGGTATGTTTGGTAGATATATACAACATGCTTCCAAAAAGAGCCGTTTATTTCTATGTTCATTCAACCATCACGTGCACACCTTGTGTGTTTCTGTTGAGTGCTACCAGAAGAAATTGTTTCTTCAATCAGAAAAATGCTTCTGAGTTCACATTTATCCATGATGCGCCCAAAGATCTGAAAAAATAAACATATTGAGAAGTGACGGCCAGTGTAAATTGAAAGTCCCATTTTAATTTTGAGTCATGACTTAAAAGTAATTGCAGTTGATCTGAGGGGGAATCACAAAGTCTCATTTTACAACGGCCAGTAGGGATTAATAACTTCTGGGCTTATTTCTAAACATTCAACATTGTGTTTGCATAGGTGAAGAGGAATTAGAAACTTGAATACCAATTGCTGTGTGCTCTATGAAATATCCGAATTCAGAAGAAGCAATGGAGAGCACAACCAACAGCGCCAAGATTAGATATTCCATGATCATAAACGGTTCCTGGTTCGATCAATTTCGCAATGGCTCGAATCCTTGGATGGCTAGATATGCCTACAGCTTGATGTTTCTCATTACAAATTTGCTTGCTTGGGCTGTTCGCGATTATGGACACAGTGCCTTAACAGAAATGAAACGTAAGACTTCTTCCTACCTATAAAATTTATATATGTTTCTCTTTTACTGCTCAAGAGAAATCATGATTCATTATTAAGGGTCTATAGTCAGATAGTATTTACATTTTTATGTAAATTTTTCACCATATGCTGAGATGAGACTATATGATCGAGCTACAGAACATGTGGTGTTCTTAACATGTTGTGTGTGCAGGACTAAAAGAATGTGAAGGGGGAAAAGACTGCTTGGGTGCAGAAGGAGTTCTGAGAGTTAGCTTGGGATGTTTCATATCCTTATAATGCTGTACAACCCTCTTTTTTCTGACAATGATGGGAAAAGGCAGGAGTTTTTCACATAAAGTTATAAGAACTGATGAGATCCTCTTAATTTATATTTGCTTAGTTAAACTTCTGTTGAAACAATTAAATTAACATAGAAATCCAGTAGAGAACCCCCTTCAGGGAATAATGATAGGAAAGGTGTGTCCTTAATCTATTTCCTCAAACGGAAATAGTGGGGCGGGAAAGTTTTGCTTTCTATTAATCTTAGTCTAAATCTTAAACAAGATGCCAAATGAAGATATGAGCAACTACACTTTTTTTTTTCTTTTCGCAATAACAAGGTTCACCAAACATTCCAATGACTAGCTAAATTGATGTAAGCCTTGACATTATATATAGACTTTCTATTTTGCAATGTTTCTCTCTACAGCTGGTACTTCAAAGCTAGACGATCGTAGAGAATGTTGGCACTCTGGATGGTGGTCTGCCAAGATTGCGATTAAGGTCGCGCTGATCATATTATCCTTTCTTGTCCCTACGGAGTTCATTTCACTATATGGTTTGTTTATTTCTACTGACAACTTAATTTTACTTTTGTTGGAGCAAATTTGAATTGTAAATCATGAACCTAATGCATTATAATATGGCAGGGCAGCTTGCGCATTTTGGTGCTGGGTATGACTAATTCTTCTGATATCTATTCGTCCATAATCATGAATTGAGTTCTTTTTCTCTCTGTTTTGTTACTTACAGACTGTTACTGTACTGTGAGTTTCTTCAAAGTTGAAAAGTTAGCTTCTTCTTCAGTTATCTGAATTTATCTCATCCTCTAAATACATTATATTTTTATAATCCTTTGGCAGGGTGTTTTTAGTAATTCAACTAATAAGCATCATCCGTTTCATTACATGGTTGAATGATTGTTGCCAGTCCGAGAAATATGCTGACAGATGGTATGTGCCTCACTCGAAGAATTCATTAACAAATCTCCTCTGCTTATCAGTATCAATAGAGAACAATGAAAGATTCTGTTTGACACATTAAATTATTATTAATCTGTGTTTCGTGGCTTTGAAGACAGTCCCACATATAATAGGAATTGAGCTTTTGATTTCGGATTTCCTATACATAATATGATTAGTTTGAATCCCACATTTAAGTGGAAACTAGAAGTCAAGCCCCCTTGGTATGTGATTCATCCCAGGCTTTAAGTTAGTCATTGACTTCTTGTGGTGAGGCTTTGGGATCCTTCAGAGCCTCACTAGTTGGATTATGGTTTGATTACTTTATACTCTTTTGTATAAATCCCTTACTATGTGTTTTATAGGGAGTTCAGGATTTAGTAAGTGGTGCTCTTTTGTTTTCTTGCCTATGGTTAGTGAAGTTCATTTTTCTACATGTGGACATAGGCCAAGTGCCGAACCATGTGAATGCCTAGTGTTCGCTCTCTATTGCTTCCTCAATCTCGGGACTTCAACACAACAATCAATTACCCTCGTGATTATACAAGGATGTCGAGTTTAGGTCATTCTTCTATCATTTTGTTTCCTACAATTCTTAAATAATGGTGAGATTTTTGTGCAGCCATATTCATGTGATGCTACTTGCAACAGCAGCTTATGTTGTATGCATACTTGGGATAATTCTGATGTACATATGGTACACGCCGCAGCCCTCTTGCCTTCTCAACATTTTTTTCATCACTTGGACTCTTGTACTTCTTCAACTTATGACCAGTGTCTCTCTTCACGCAAAAGTAAGTACATTTTGTACTTTATGTGTCAGTTAATTTTTGCACAATATATCTTAATCTAAAATCATTGCATACTCTTCCGAAACAGGTAAATGCTGGCTTCGTGACTCCAGGATTTACGGGGCTTTATTTGGTGTTCCTCTGCTGGTCTGCCATCAGAAGGCATGCTATTCAATTTGTGACCTTTTAACGACTTCAATTATAGTAGCTTCTCAGTCTCAAACTCCCTGAGTTACACTGTAGAATCAAAAGTATTAGTAAGAGCTTGTTTGACAACAATTTTGGTAGAAAAAAGAGTTTTGAATGGTGATTTTTAGGAGAATGCATGGTTAAAAAATAGGGAAAAGTTTTTGGTATACGTGTAGAATATTTTGTGTTAATACGTGATTGAAAATGGTCCTGTAGCAAATATAAAATAAATTAAAGATGTCAAACAGACACTAAATGAGGATGGGGTTGGTGTGTTGAGCTAGAAATTAAGATAACGCCTGCATCTAAAATACAAAGTTTCAAGTACCTTGTATGATCATTGTAGGAAACTTTCGTACATATATGGATACACTATGTCCCATATTCACGTAATCCCATATCCAATGAAAGCACTGTATATTTCTTCGAAGAGAGGTGTACGGATTATTCACATATCTTGTCGGATTCATGAGGATAGGAATAAGGCTTTTTACTAAAATGAACAATGTTAAAAAAAGGTGGTACGAAAACATTCTGGTACAGAGATATTTCCTTGCCAATTGGATGGTGGGGGTGGATTTTATGTCGTTCCTCATTTCCCTCTTTTCTCGAGTTTTATTTTCTTGTTCATGATTAAGCTGTTCAGACTTGATGTCTAACTTTTGTGTTTGCAGTGAACCACCCGAAGAGAAATGCATTCAAAGAGCAGGAACTGCAGCAAAAAGAGATTGGCTAACCATCATAGTAATTCTTTGACATTAAAAATATACCATTATTAAAAGTATTTGCTCTTTCTCCATAACTAAGGCAATTTTATTTGATCCTGTTAGAGTTTTGTTGTTGCTGTTCTTGCAATGGTGATCGCAACATTCTCAACCGGCATCGATTCTCAATGCTTTCAGGTTTTTACCTTTGTTACACTCATTTTGCTCTCACTTTGAGTACATTGTTTTCAAAATTTTCAATTGACAACAAATCGTTCAGTTCAGGAAGAAGGAGTTACGAGAAGATGATGTTCCTTATGGTTATGGATTCTTTCATTTCGTTTTTGCCACAGGAGCCATGTACTTTGCAATGCTCTTAATTGGTTGGAATACTCATCATACTATGAAAAAGTAAGTATTTTTGCAATGCCATTCTTATTTCACCTTAAGTCCCAAAGTCTCTCCAAAAAGGGTATTTTTCAAGTTTATGCAATACATGTCCCAACTACTTATGTCAACTCAACGCAGATGGACAATTGATGTCGGTTGGACCAGTACTTGGGTGAAGATAGTGAATGAGTGGCTAGGAGCCTGCATTTACAGTAAGTAGTTTCAACTTTTTTCCCGATCTCAGCTTGTTTACATTATAGACAGACTTGTAAGGCCTTGTTTGGCTCTCACCTCACTTCCTACAATTGTTTTATAAACTAAGACTTTTGGTAATGCAGTATGGATGCTCGTGGCTCCAATCATTTTGAAAAGCAGACAAGCAGAATCACCAACACCTTAACTGTTAAGCTCCAGGAAATTTGATTTTCTAGCATTTGCTCCATACAAATTCATTCAGTGGCTCGCTCTTTCTCTGGCAAGGAAAACATCCTATTGGATTTGGGACTCGAGATCGAACATGACTATCCAGCATTCTTTGTAGTGTTTATAATTTGGAGCAAAAAGGAGAAAAGAAAAACAGAAAGTCTTGATACATGTAAATGATATAGTCAAGCTGTCATTAGCAATGCATCCTTTTAATGATAGAAGCTTTTACTTTCTTATTAATATATTTAAATCGAATGATTTTGAGAATTATCTTACTCAGAGGGTTGATACACCTTTATTTGTATATTAGATAATGAAAGTAGAATAGGGATGAAAACGTAGCTGAACTATGAAGAGGAGACTGCTGTAAATATTGAAAAAATTAAAATTGGACGTATCACTTCGATTACAAAAGTACAACAAAACAATAGAGAAACACCAAGCAAATTTAAGACCTTGTTTGAGTCCCATTTTTTGAAAAAAAATGTATTCTTGAATAGTGTTTTGATCCAAGAATCACACATTTTTTAATAAAATAATATTAAACGTAAATTCAAAAAACTTGCTTATCTTTAACCACACATCTTCTCATCAACACTCTAATAAAAAATGCATATTTTTTAACAAAAATGGAGCTTAAGACTTGTAACCATCAACACTTCAGTCGAATATAATAAATTTACATCTTACCAATGCATATAGTAACACGAGTAACATTTTGCTAATTCAATTTGCAAATATCCCCTAAAAAAATCTGCTACAACATTGCCACAAGGATAAAGATTAAGATGCTATTACATATTGAACTTTCCAAGTTTAGAACAACTTAATCTCTATGAATAATGTTATATAGTACCGATTGTGTTGAATATCAATCTATGTGTCAACATATCATAAGTCATATTAAATGGGTTGTAAATTCTTGTATATAATTATACTTGTAATTTAATGCACACCTGAACTGGTATTTAATAGCAGTGGTACTAAATAGAATTATTCAAACCTCATATATAATTTCCATTTACAAATACACGAGTTAATTAATAAAAACTGTAAAGAGGTCAAGAAAATCATTTAAAATCAAGACCGAGTTTTCTTTCTCCTTTTTTTTTTTTTCCCTGGGCATTACACTACTACTTAAGTGAGTATTTGACCCTTGAAAATTAGATAACTCGTGTAACCACGATCAACACATAAACAAAACCTTAAAACATGCTTGTCAAGAAAAGAAAAGAAAAACATTGAGCATTTGGTTATAGTTTTCAAGTACTTTACATGAATTAAAGGCAGGCAGCACTTTCAAAATGCAAGGAAACATGAGAAAAATCGAATTTGTCCAATTGAAAACAAGGGGTGTCCACCGTAAATATGTATAGCGTTGATGAAAGACATGTAGAAACTATGTTCGAGTTGTTGGGCAGAATACAACAAAAATGAACCTATCTTACATATTTGCTCGACACTAGAATGAATAAAAATAAATAGATGAGGTATCGTTTTGATAAAGTGCGACCATAGTGCCTCTTGAGATAACTTTTCTTGAGCTTACTGACTTTCTGGTAAGGTTGAATAATGAAACTGTCAAACCATAAAATCGAATCAAAATCGTTTTTTTTCAAAATTATTGGTTTGGATCCATGTGGATCCGTTAAAGTGTTGGTTTTGAATTAAACCAAACTATTTTGAAGTTGTTTGGTTTATGTTTTAATTTTTGCAAACCATTTACAACAATAAAATAAAATAAAAAAATCTGGAAATAAATTAATTTAAATTTTATCCAACTCAATTAAAAGTAAGGAAAAAATCACATATACCATAATAAAATAAAAAAATTCCAAATGTACTACAATTTTTAATTAATATCTAAAATACTGTTAGAAAATAATGAGATAATAATTGCTGATTATTAATATTATCATGATACATAGATAAATTTTATCTAGTCTATAAGATCCATTTCATTCCAATTATATAAATATGGGACATTGGTTCTCGATAAAACACATTTGAGTTTGGACTCTTATATTTTTTCTCTTCTTGTTCTATTATTTTTATTTTAGAACACGTTATCAGCACAAACACTTTTATCTAATTACTATTTTTCTTAGAAAAAATTTAGCGATCAAAACTCTCTGCACCAAAGATTTTACCCACTTTCATGTTGTGATTTTTTAATATTACACGTCTCAGCACCCGAATTCTCAATTTTGCACTCAATTAGAATATTCCATGTCATGCACTCAATTTTGAAAAGGCTTTTCCCATTTGTATAGAAGAAGAAGCACTAGAAATTGGCCAAAATAGACTAAAACAGTGCACCCCACTGTGTATTTAAATATTGCAAAAAATGGCTGGCTCCACCTGCTTGTGTGTGGTCTGGTGTGTTTCTGTGGTGTACAGTTGCTGTACACTCAACAGAATTCTTTTGAAAATCCCCTATGCCTGTCATTTACTTGAATATTACGACGAAATTTGCCTGTAAGTCTTTTAACATAATAATTTCATTCCTCCATTAAAATTTAGTTGCATAAGGTTTGTGTAGAAAAATTAATCTGAAAGTAAGTATTTGAATGCATATTCTATTAAATTTCTTTACATCTCATTATACACTTTAATTTTTAAAAGAAATGCTTTATAATAGTTTTAATTGCATATTAAATTAAAGTAAACATTATCTTGCATTGGTATATATAATTTGTTATTGTTCTATTACAACGTGATTAAGGGTGTGTTCGGTAGAGATTAAAATTGAAAAATTAGCCGTTATTGTTGACTTTTATTAGGCGAGTATGACCCAATAATGACCATATTTTCAATTTTAATTGAATTTTAAGCTGTACTAAACAAGCTCTAAATTTTTTTATGTTCGTTTATAAACTTTAAATTATTCATATTGTTACTCTCAAAGAAGCACAACTCTACAAATAATTAATATTATGCAATGAAACATACTCTTGAAAAGTTAAATGTTTTTAAATAATAGTTTATCGGTGCTCCGAAGTAGTACAACATTGTTAATATTATAAAAGAATATTAATTGTTTCAGAAGAGCATAATATTACAATTTCAATATTTCAGAAGAATATTGATTGATTTTTGGGTAAAAGCAAGAATTATAATTTTCAATATTTTAGATGAATATTAATATATTGCTCTTAAAGAAGCAAATGTATGGCTCCTGAAGAGTTAATGTTTAGAAATAATAGTTCTTTATTTTTCCTGAAATTGCACAAGATTATAATTAATACTCCAAAAGAATATTATTTGATCCTCAAGAGTATGTATTATAATTTTCAATATTTCAAAAAAAATATTGACATATTGCTCTTGAAAAATTAATTGGTAAGATATAACATGTTCTCAAAGTAACACATTGTAATTCACATCAATATTCTAATTAGATTTTACTTGCTATTGAAGAGCATAATAACATAAAATTTAATATAAATTATGTTTTACTCTTGAAGAGTAAATCCTTACATAATTTATTATTCTAAATAATAATATATTATTACTCATGAAGAGCATAATATTATTGTTATTCTAGAACGAAGTACAATTTAAACATTTGAATATTCCAAAAGAACATTGCAAAATTGTTTGACTCAATTAATACAAATCAATATTCTTGGAAAATATTGTGTTTCTCTAAAAGAAGTACAATTTCATATTTATTAATATTCTTGAAAATTCTTATGTGGTTATTTTTTGAAGAATCATAATTTAAACATTTTAATGTAAATATTGTATTGATCTTGGAGGATTGCAATTTTAATTAAATTGCTTAAAAAAAAAAGCAATAGTTTATTTATATCAGTATTCCTAAATGATATTATTTTGAGACTCGAGAAGAGTCAATATTGTGTGATATGCAGGAATAAACTTACTATAGTTAGTAATTTATTCTTCGTTAAGTTATAAGGAAACCTACAAAGTTTGTAATAATGTTTCTTAATTGGCGCATTATATTAAAATTTAGTGACCATTTTGATAAATATTGTTTTGAACCAGAATTTCAATAACTACTCTTCTATTTTATTGTTTGACATGTCCTGTTAGACCATCATTGAATTAATAATGATGGAAAATTGAGAATTCAAACATTCATTGAAAAATCAGAAGATTCTTCGGTACAATGAATTCTTATATAATATTTGTTCTTTTTAGTGAAAATTGATTATCACTAGTTAAAATATGAATTGAATTCCTTATATTTTTTAAAAATTAATGAGGGTGATAAATTTGGGCTCCATCTCTTTCTATGTTGACCACCTAGATATTACTTGTATTTAATAAATTTGATACATATATTAGATGATTGCATGGTGTTCGCAACTCGAAATTTGCAAAATTACTCTTCAAATCTTAAACTATGAGCATAATTTATAGATTATACAATTAAGATGATTTGTCTTGTTAATGTCAGTGATCCTAAATATCAACATTTTGATAAGTGTAAGTTGAGATGTCGATAAATGGTTTAGCAATATTACTTGTTAAACGTCTCCAACTAATTTAATTGAGAACAAAGTATTTCTCATTTATGTTTAGAAAATGATATTACACATCACGCCAACATCATATTTCTCCCTGCTATAATTGACTTATAATCAAAGCCTGATTTTTCCATCTTATTATTTTGATAGTGCAGTATATGCAAAATTAATCCACCACAATGAGATGTAACGAATGTTGATAATAAGTGTGTGGTTTGAACCCTGATATGAAACAAGTGATATTTTATAACACAATAAAAATGATTGTCAATTTGATTGAAAAGCTTTCTTAGCATTAGAGGAATGAATTAATAAGTTGAAAATAATGTACAAACGTATTATTAACTAAATTCTCGCAAAAGATAATTTGAATTAGAAGTTCGAAAGATAATTTATGTATATTCAATTACTAAGCAAAGAGATCAATAATATCTTAGACATCAACTTTAAATGCTCCAACTCGAGTTAGTATCCCAGATGACAATTAGTAAATGTGATATTTGATGGCACGCTTGAAGCGTGATAATATTCGATTCTAATATAAAAAATCTCCAAATGAAAATAAATCAATTAACAAATATGGTTCTATTAATGAGACATACACTCTTGATGAATATTTAAACATAACAAATTATAAAACTCCGGAAGAGATTCATGTATGATATGTTGAAAACTGAGATATTTTCAATAAGTATGTCATTATGAAAAAAGAAATAGAATTGAATATAGATAAGAAAAAATTGTCGACAACACTTTTATAATGATGTACTGCATCATATTATGAACAACGTGGAATTGAAATAAATTCATCGATACATAATGATCAAAGATTAGCAAAATAAAATGATGCGACCATACTAAAATTGAATTTATTAGAAAACTCCGAAATTTTTGAACGCGATCCTAGTAAAATTAAACTTACTATAGAAACCTGAATTTTTTTAATTTACAGTTTGAACATCTAAAGGTATATACTTATGCAAAATGAAAATGAAAAAAAAATTAAAGTCGTAATATGAAATGTACGACTCTTTATATAATGAATTTCGCGAAAACTTGTGTAAATAGATAAATTATCATTAGGGATGACAACGAGGTGGGGTGAGGTGGGGTGGGGTGAGGTGGGGCGGGGCGGGGTGGGGTCCTTGCCCTGTTTACCACCTCATTTAATTTTTTTTTTTAAGTTTTTGATAATTTATTTTTATTGTTCCCATTCATTAGAATTAGACAAATAATTTTAATTGTCATTTTCTATTAGAATTAATGAAAATTTTCATTTAAAGTATTAAATTTTAAAAAAAAATTAAATGGGGAGGGGCGGGGTGCCAGTTACCCGTCCCCCGTCCCTAACTCACCCCGCATACCCCATTAAGCGGGTTTTCCTCGCCCCGTTCAGGGCGAGACCCCACGGGTATCATTTTTTTTTTTTTTTGCAATCCCTAATTATCATGTGCATTCATTAAATACAATTTGGTATATGCATTAAACTTGTGCTAATGTAATGTCGAGTATTTGAGGTCAGCTCATACTAATAATCGTTGTTATTTGAGTAAACATAATGATTGGAGGTTTCTTACAAACTGTCAAAATGTCCAATCAATCAATTAGGAAATTTGTGAAAATGGTGTTTGGGCGAGATTTCTGTTGGTTATATTAGGAAATTTGTGGGTGAAAATGTGGAATTGTCCGTTTGGGGTAAGATGTAAAAAAATCTTGAGTTAATTATGGTGATAATTTAAATGAGAAAATTGGACTTACTACCCTGCAAAATTAAAGAAATATTGAATAATACTCTATTAACTAATTAAAACATTTAATTGTGTAATTATTACGTTTCCAAAACTAGGGGTGTAAGCGGTCTGATTTTTTCTTTTTTTGACAAATTTTCAAACTAAACCGTGTAAACCGGTTTGAGAAAAACTCAAACCTAAACCAAACCATTTTGTATGGTTTGGAAAAAACTCAAGCCTAAACCT
>CAIGRQ010147985.1:0-20595 GCA_903798375.1 Fraxinus sp. D2006-0159
ATCTTGATAAAAGCTAAACAGTTATAGATTCCATGAAATATGTTATTAAAATTAATTGTTAACTTTGATTTAAATTTAAATTTCAATCGATACCAAACATCATTATATATATTAAAAAAAATTTCAAAAGTTTGGGGGGGGGGGGGGACACGTGCACCCCAGGACCCCCCGGGCCCGCTCTTGGTTACGAGCAGTTTTGCTGTTTTCCATCAAGTTCGGCAATGTGATGCTTCATTATTATTTCCAAAGCCCAACATATTCTTCAAGTATTTAGAGAATACAAAACAACTCGTGCTTAATGTTCAATCCTTTCAATTGATTGAGCTACTCGATGTGAAGTTAAGAAACAAGATTCTTAATACAAGTGGTGGTTGCTACCAAGTACGATAGTAAAGTGGTGATAAAGTCAAGATCAGAGGGTTGGATTCCATTTCTATAACAAGTCAAAAGAAGAAGAAAACTAGGGAGTTGTTTTTAGATTTCTTTTGATTGTTTTTATTAATTTTACGAAATTACAAAATTGGGACTATTGTATTTTTGACCTATTAACTAGTGGATTGATTTACTCACAACATGGGGGTCGTAGATATTTCCTTTTGAGTTTTACCAATTTACAGCTGGTGTTCATGTTTTAATATGTTAATTTTCGAAATTGATTAAAACCACTTAGAACTCTATATTTTATTTACACGTTGCCGTCAGAATTGCTAAAAAACTGGTTGTAGGATATTCTAACTATCTGGTATGTACTATCTAAATTGGGTAATTGAGACATAATGTTTAATTAGCTAGATTCAAGTATTTACAATTAGTATAATAAAAGTTCATTTTTAAAAAAGTTAGATCGAGGAAAAACCTAGATATGGACAAAGCATTTTTAGAGCTACTGTCCTAAACGAGACTAATTAATAAATTTCAGGGCTTAATGATCAGTGAATAACAAGAACTCATTATGTACGAGGCGGTGTTCCCATTGCTTCAAAGCCCTCACAATCGCATACAATTCTTGCTAATAGGTACTTTACTTCTGCCTTGCATCACTCAACTTTTTTGAAAAGAAAGCTACGAGTGTCTTCTATTGGGAGGGGACAGTCTCAACAACCACACCTCTAGCATCACACTTCACCTCAAAGATCTTCTCAAAACTTGGCAAAGCTAATGTAAGAGTTGTGCACAACTTTTCCTTGATGAAGGCGGAGCTCTTATCTTGCTCCTCTTCCCAAATGAATCTCCACTTCTTCAAACATTCCATGATTGGTGCCACAATAGTGCTAAAATGTCTTAATAAATCGCCTATAGAGAGTTTCCAAACTATGGAAACTCCTTACTTCAGAAATTGTTTTTGATGTTTGTCAATCCCAGATTGCTTTTATCTTCTATTCATCTACCTATAGACTATCTTCACCAACCATAAAACCTAGAATTTTTTTATGCGTACAAAAAGTGCACTTCTTCAGGTTGATGTACAACTGATTTTCCTTTAGAACATCTAGGACTTGTCTCAATTGAACTAAGTGATCTTATTTGGACTTGTTGTAAATGAGTATATATCGAAACAAACTAGAACAAATGACCCTATGAAAGGACGAAGAACCTGGTTCATCACTCTCATGAAGGTACTTGAGACATTTGAGAGTTCGAATGGCATCACCAACCATTCGTAAAGTCCGTCTTTACTCTTGAAGGCGGCCTTCCATTCATCCTAGGTTTGATACGGATTTGGTGATAGCCACTGTGAAGTTCTACTTTCGAAATGACCTTAGAACACATCTAACCTGTCTTCCAACCTTGGAATGGAAAACTTGTACTTCACTGTTATCTTGTTGATGGCATGACTATCAACAAACATACGCCACGTTGCATCCTTCTTTGGCACTAAGAAGGCATGTACTCCACACGGACTCAAAATTTCCCTTATGAATCCTTTCCTCAACAGCTCCTCAATTTGTCCCTTTAGAATCTCATTCTCCTTTGGATTCATTCGATAATGAGGCAAATTTGGAAGACTATTGGGGCACTAATTCAATCTGGTGTTGAATATTCCTTATAGGAGGTAATTTATTTGGCAACTCATCAAAAACCAAATCTTCAAATTCTGTCAATATTTTGTGCACTTCAGACGGAACACTCTCATCTTCTTTATTTATTGTAAAAAGCCCCTTAACCACTACCGGATAAAAGCATTCAAATTTTCTTATAGAATCTACAATCTCCTTCTCATTGTTTGTAAGGGTAAGGAAACTCTGAGTTCATTGTTGGGTGGACTTCTTCGTCTGCTTGAGAGGAACCATAGCGATCTTAGGATGCTCCATGTAAAGAGTACCACATTATCATGCCATTTGAGAGTTGAGTCCACATCAAACTACCAAAGAGGGCATAATATGATATTTCAAAGTTTTACCATGAATTAATCCTAGGGTTCTACACGTACAAATTTTTGGGTTTTCTTGGCCACTAAACCAAAATAAACATTGAATTAGAAAAGAAAATGAACCAAGTTGCAAGTTCACGCATTCTAGAAGACATCATTTCTGATTGTGAGGATAGCACCAAAGCATCTAATCTTTGGAATAGTTAGAAAGTTGAATTTGGTACTAAAGAGTTTTCCACTTGAGACACACATAAAAAGAGAACAGAATCATCATAAAGAATGGAAGGTTTGAGATTTAAAGAATGTAATTCACAGTCAATGGCTACAACTTTTTGGAATAGGATCTTCAAATCTATGATTTTTAGGGAACCTTTTGTGCTTTGAATTGGATAAGAGACAAGATAAAATTAAGCCCCTGTTTGACATCCTTTATTTCAATTTTTTTCCTATATACTCATTTTCAATCACGTATCACACAATAAAATATTCTGTAGGTAAATCCTAAACTTTTCCTTCATTTTTCTTACATATTCTTTAAAAATTCACTATTCAAAACTTTATTTTTGCCAATTAATGGCCATCAAACAGGGGTTAAGAAAAAGAATCTCGTATTCATTATCTTGTAAAAATCTATATAGTCTAGCATGCCAACTTCCATTTAAGTTTTGTTCTAATTACCAAACTTGATTTGTTCCAAGATCGTCGAAGTTCCATTTTCAGTTCAGTTAAGGTGTACCACCGTCACCTTCCAATCCTAAAACTAACGGACATATCCACATGGAAGATGCAACAAATCGATTAATTTTCAGTAGAATATATATAAAATGATATTTCATCGAAAATTATGCTAAAGCATCAGTTATGTTTCATATTCAATGTGTATACCATATTTTTAATTTATCTTTTACGTTCGACAATGCTACTGTAAATAAAGTTGTTATCGATAAATTGCATAGAGTACTTCAACCCGATTTTGGTGGTTATTTATTTCATATTCGATGTGTATGTCATATTTTTAATTTAATAGTACAAGACGATTTAAAGCATGTTAATGATGAAATTCAACGAATTAGAAATGCACTAGTATACATCACAATTGCACCTAGTAGAAAACAAGCATTTGAGGAATTTTGTGTCCAAGCTAGGGTAACGCATACAAAAACATTTATTAGTGACGTAGGGTATATATGTAACTCCGCATACTTATTATTAAAATCACGTGAAGGTTTTGAACATTTAATAACTGAATTTTATAACAATATGCATTTTAGAGACGTAGACGATACTATTTTGACTAAGTCCAATTGGAGTTTAGTTTTAAAAATTATAAAAATTTTGACAAGTTTTTATGATTTTACAAATATTTTGTATGATGTTTATTATCTCACTAGTTATATGGTCCTCGAACATCTTTATATAATTACTAGGGCTTTTCATAGATTTACAAATGATCCCGATTTTTGTTCAGTTATATATTCCATGGAATTAAAGTTTAAAAAATATTGGGAAGACTTACCTATGTTATTTCAGTTAGTATGTGTCATGGACCATCGATATAATTTATCGGGTACTAAATTTGTAATTGATCAAATTTCACACGCTTTAACTTTTAATGTACCTATCACTTATAGAAATTTGGAACAAACTTTATGTGAAATGTATGATTTATATGCTCAACGAATGTGTACTCATATTAATTGGGTACCCTTCGATTCTACAACTCCTCCTCCCACTGATATAGCAGATGACAACGCTGAAGCTTTAAATTTATTCGAAGGCATGAACTCATATAGATATGATTCAATTGCATTTGCATGTGGTTCTTCTAGTACTAGTAGTAGTTTGTCTTCCACTGCATGTACTCAAACATCGAGTAGTAGTTCAAAAGCGTTGCCTGCTGAATTAATTGATTACTTTAATCATACTACACATAGTAACAAAACTATTAGGAAAAGTTCATAAGAAGTATTTGGATTTTGGCGAAAGTATGAACGCCGATAGCTAGTAGTTTCTGCAATGGCAAAAGATCTTCTAACACCTCCGGTTAGCACTGTAATTTCGGAGTTTGCTTTTAGTGCAGGTAAGAGGGTTCTCTCCGAGGTTAGGAGCCGACTGAAAGAAGATATTTTGAAAGCATTAATGTGCGTGAAGGATTGGGAAGATGCTCATTTTTTACTGTAAGACAAATATGTCGAAATTGCATGTAGTCAACTAAGTGATATTTAATTTAACCATATTCATCACAAAAATTTATTTTAATACCTTTATAATTTTTTTAAAAAATACTATACATTTCGTGTACAATTTTTAACTCCGCCTACTCGAAATTGAAGTAGCTGGTCCCAAACCCGGATAAAGGAGGATGATTTATCTTTTTTTTTTAGAATTATTTAAAAAAGAAAAATATTTTAGAAAATGTATATTTAAAAACAATGTTTAGAAAATGACCAAATGTGTGTGTGTGTGTGTGTGTTAGGTTCAAAAATGTATAGTAAAAGGCATAAAAAAAATGACAAGCCAACGAGCCGTCCATGAGCGGTGAGCTCGTGGACTGAACTGAACTCGCCTTTGACTGCTGGGCTCGTTTGTCAACGAGCCACGAGCTCGGCTCGTGCGAGTAAGGGCCGAGCCATCCTTAATAGTCAACTTCTCCATTTTAGGTTCGATCCTTTGCCACTCGTAATACTCAACTTTTCTATTCAATTATTTGCTGCCACTTCCACGTTATCATTGCATCTGTCAAAATCATTTCAATAAAATGGCATTATCCTTTCGGTTTTAAAGTAAGCACAGAATAGTAGGAGCCATTAGGTTTGGTTAGGCCATTATCATTATTGGTCTCCAGCATGGAAGTGTTGGACAGCAAAGTGAAATCTTAAAGGTAAAAACACGATATTATAGTATTTGGACCCTTAAAAGGGAATGTTAGGCAATGATTGTCTCCGCTGCAAAGTCAGATTTATTAACCAATTCAAAATTGAAGTAAATATATATTGAATTGGGGCCCAGCCATTGAAATATGTCATTGACCACTCCATTTTTACTATATTATCTCAAAATTTAAGTAAATCAAGAAATAATATATTTATTTATTTAAATTCAACTTCAACACGTCTTATCACGTTCATTCTTATAGAAGTCCTGGCACACGTGTAAAAAGGTTAAATTTAAGGATATCATATTAAAATATTTCCTCTAAAACTGGACAAGTTATCCCTACGCGCACCGCTAGACCATTCCTGTCAAACCCACCAACCCACAAAGTCCAAAGTGGAGTTTTCCTAACCATGATTGAAGGAGAATGTAGAAATCTGTTGTAAAAGGAATGGGAATGTTTGTCCACTCACTCTTTCCTTTCGGCTGGGTTGGCATCATGATCTTTGGGCCATATACCCTATTGCATCCACTACATGATGATGATCAATATTGTTCCTCATGCTAAGTACATATTTGTACACATTCTATCAGCTCGATGGGGTTGACAAATATGAACTTGCTTTTCTTGATCGCACGTGATGCGGCAGAATAATACGAGAACAAAGATTTTGTTCAAAAGTAGGTGATTTTAAAATCAAATATAGAAAATTGACAATATTAAGTGTTGACCCAAAAAATATGAACTCAATAGATGTCGGGTCAACTCTTACCAAGTCAAGTAGGATTCCGATGCGTTCATATCGGAATAACGGCGGTAGACATGAGGGAAATGGATGCGGGAGGCACTTTGCTATGAGAGATAGAACCGTTCAAGCTTCGACGGTGTGAAACGAAAGCAATCAGGCTAACAACGATCGTCGGGTGGGAAACCGGGATTTCTATGTTATAATAAACGGAAATATGTGGAAGGATAGGTAAAGATGTACATTGAAGTTACTATGTTGTATATCGAAATTTGTGTTCGATGAACTTGCAAAGATGATCAATAAATATTCAACCAAGTGTTTGTATAAATTTTTCAAGAGTTCAAGTGTATATTTCCAGTGTATGATTTCCAAAAATTTAACCCTTAATTACTTACTTACAAAGAGAACTTATTTATACTTTCATGGCCGATGTGGTGATCGTTGGATTAGAACCATGTGACCTCATCTCCTGAATTGGGACGTCACATCATTGTCTATCCATACAATTAATACACGATAATGGGTCAGCCATTCAATACAATAAGCTAACATACGGACAAGCTTTATTACAAGTGTTACATCAATCATTTCTAAAAGATCTTCAAATCTGTCGCATGGGTCAGCATCAGTTCCCTGGACTTCGGATGGTTTGAGAATCTCAACCTAAATTGTAGTACTGCGTTCTTGAAATAGTGGCTCAATATGGACCTCGGCCTTTAATATAAAGGACTTCGGTCTTGTTTGACCTCTTCATTCCTTGACCTTGTGAACATTTCTTTGACTTTCTACCCACGTGGCACTTTTACTCAGAGCCTCGGAGGCAAGGCGTAACAATAGTTCCCCAAGTCTAGGCAAGATTATTTATGTATTGCATAGACTTTAAATGTTGAATAAATTGAAATAACTATTTTATTGTGGGGAGGGGGGATAGTCTTTACCATACCACTATAGTTGGGAACATACCTGGCTTGTGCAGACCCCCTAGGGACTATCCTGGGAAGAACCGCTGAAGAGGAGCAACTCTGAATTTGTATTCTTCCAAAGTACCTTTATATATCTGAAGCACTAACTGAACTGGTTGAAGTGAAGGGGATCAGACACTCATAGGGCCTTAGAGTTGATAACTATAAGGCATTTTGTTTTTAATGAATTTTGAGAAATACGAGGTGTCTTTAATTATAGCACTTCAATGATTTGATGTTGAGGCACGTTTCCAAGAAAAGGTAGTTGAGGCGGTACAACTTCCAACACATGCAACCGTCGTCGCATTTATTATGCAATGATGACACGTGCCTTGCGAATTTTAGACGCGTGATGCCACGTGGGTTAGACTACCTAATATGGTCCTTAGAAGATAAAGTGTCGATGTGTTGAGTGGACCAGATTTAAACTTTCAATTGGATGGTTGGATGAAACAAATCAAGATCCAATGGCTGGGGTCGAGTGGGTCTACGTATAAAAGGCACATATTTTTGAGGGCTTTTTTATTTTTGTACAAATCTTCACTTTTCAAAGTTCTCAAATCTTCAAGTTCTTCTTCAAGAATTCTCCAAGCTTTTCTTCTTGAAATTCTTCTAAGTGTTCATTTCTGTCGAGTTTTTCTTTCTTCTTCTTGTCAATCTTGTGAATTCAGTATTCTTTCCTTCTTCATCTTAAGAAAATCGTAAGTATTGTGATTTTTTAACTTGTAAAAGTTTTCTTTTTCCAGTACTATAGAGATTTTAGACCAACTTTGCAAATCAATAGCTTCTTCCAAATCCACTGGGGAACAAGCAAACATTAGCGAGATAGCTAGTGAAATGGGGTTTCGAATAACCAATACTACTCACCTTACCAGAGCCATTGAGGCTAGTCGAGGTGTTTCAATTTCTGGGGATGGTAATGGGGATGACGACATAGCCTGGGGGCAGCTAAAATTCTTTCCTCTATAGATCCGACGTACTTAGCCAATCTTAGGGACAAGTATAGGATCCCCTACGACATCGAACTCTTATCCCCATCTCCTAACGAGTAGGCAGGGCTGTGTCACTATTAGTGAGTTTCTATTGAAGGCTGTGCTTCACCTGTCGATCCACCCTTTTTTCCAAGCAGTCCTTAGGTCAGGAAAAAGTAGCTGGAATATGAGGGTGACCTCGTCCCCATGTCAAAGTCCCAACCTCATATTTTGACGCCCGTGAATGCGTCGAAGTCTGATACTTATACTTTCTGTAGTTATTTTGTAGGGCGATTGAGCGGTTTGAGTTTACTGAGTGTGATTGGGACACTCTTACTAAAATCTACAAGAAATCATCTGACTCATGCGAATTCGGCCGTTTGATCCAATCGAGGCATTTTTTTTTTTGAAGATTTTGGCTTAATGGCAAGGAAGGGTAAGAGGTTCTTACACTTATCCATTTTCTTGATATTTCTTTTTGCAGAATCTTGCTGACCTTGTTCGTTTATGTTTGTAGATAAGTTCGAGAAGAAGTGGCACCCTACTCCCGACATGGCCACAATCCTTGCTGCCACATCCACTTCAGGAAAATGGATGAAGCATTTATCTGTTGGAGGGAAGCAGATGAGGGATAAGATTAAGAGAGTCAGCAAGGAGGTTGCCTCTTAGGAGGTGGGACGACCCCCTATGCCAGATAGGGGAAAGAAAGTGGTCTCAGGTTGAGGAGGCTACCAAAGTGGCCAAAGCTAAGGTTGAGGCTTTGAAGAAGAAAGAGGCAGAGGAGTCCACGAAGCTAGCTTTGACTTTGGTGGAAATAGAGAAATTAAAGAAGGAGGTTCACTTGTCCTAAAGTGAAGTGACCTCACTTACGAAGTGATTGGAGACATCCAACGCCCATCAAAAGCTAGCAGCTGAGGCCTTGGAGAAGGCCAATAAAGAGAATGTTGCTCTAAAGGGGCAGTTGGGGGAATTGAACTCCAGAATTTCTGGATTAACTGAAGAGGTAGAGGCTGCGAAGTAGGAAGGCTCAAACTGTTAATATTGATACTGAGAAGTGCTTCTTTGCTAATTTCCATTTAACTAAAGCTTATAAGAGCTTTACGAGGTACTGGCGAAGGTATTATTATACGGACATGATTGAGAGGCTGGGGGTGCACACTCGACGCGTCAACACCTTGGAGTTGAGAATAGAATTTTTGAATGATGATGTAAAGGAGCTTGAGCCTCAAACTCTGGTACAGGGAGACCGGATTATCGAACTTGAAGATGATGCAGCTGAAGAAGTGGCTCCCGATGCCATTGTACCTTTTGTGGCTCCTCAACCCCCAACTGCTTAGAGAAGTTCTGCTTTTATTCAATATTGGAGTTCCTTCACTTTCTGTATCTTTACTACTTCTGCTTAATTTTGATGTGCTTGCCAATAAAAATTCAAATAGCTTGTACTTCAACAATGACATCAAATCAAACTTAAGGTGACATCAACCTGATAATAACATTAGACGTATAACTACTTTTGAAGCTTGACTATATCAAACATACAAACATTGAGGTTCAATAACATGGAACATGTAATAAGGTCAGACCTATCCAATGATGAACTTCATAATAAAACTCGCAAAATTTCTGCAAGTGTTAGAAGGTCTGACCTAACAACAAAGTTCATAATCTAAATACATTAGACTTCAAATAATAGTTCAACTGAAGACCTCTTAATGATTTTATAATTTGTGGAACTAGATAAGAAATCTTATAGGGTCAAACACGTATGTAAGACTTAAGCAATATCAGACCTTCATATGTTATACTTCAATAGTAACTCAAACATGAAAATTTTATCCAAGTGTTTGAAGGTCGTGTACCTTAGTAAATCTGTACACTTAAGTAAATTGATGTGTATGATCTGAGACTCTTCAACACTTCAGAGTTTGGTTTATCTTTATTTATAGTTTGCACAAGTATAGACAGTTTGCTTTCCCTTATTCTAACAACTTTATTTGTTAGAGGTAGCTGTTATGCTCAGTGAGTTCAAAAGTGGTCCTCCTTAGGACCTATCCTCTTGGTAAGATTTTTATGTTTATCTTGCACAAGGATGTTCGTCCTTATAGGAGCTCCTCCAAGGCTTTTACCTTTTCAAAAGGGTAATTTCAACTTGTGATTAATATAATAAAAGTGATCTTTTATTGAATTTCAAACTATATGCACAAGATGTTTACATCATTGGTAATACTTGCGCAAATGTTCTACCTTCCATGGATGAGGTTGTGCCTTTCCATTCATATTCTCAATTTTATAAGTTCCTGATCGAACTTCCTCACTGCTGCGATAAGGACCCTCCCAGTTGGGACCAAAGGTTCCTGAACCATGCTCTTTGGAGGGTAGGAATACTCTTCATAGTACTAGATCACTCAAATGAAATGACTTATTTTTTTTACCTTTGAATTGTGGTATCTAGTCATTTTTCTTTTATAAATGGCCAATATGGCTTGAGAGTTGTCCCTCCTTTCTTCAAGGAGGTCGAGTCCACATATTCTCATCTCATTTGTTACTTATTTCATTGAAGTATATTCGATGTGGTAAACCTACTTCAATAGGACTCATAGCCTCGGCCCCGTAGGCCATAGAAAATGGGGTCTCTACTATAGCAGTTCTGCTTGTAGTTCGGATGGCCTAGAGTACTTGAGGTAACTCATCAACCCATACCCTTTTAGAGGCATCCAATTTCCTTCTCAATGTATACTTGATTGTTTTGTTGACAGGCCGACTTGCCCATTTGCCTGGGAATGGTGTAGGGGAGGAAAAATGTTTCCTGATGTCCAATTCTTCGCACAAATTTTTGACCTTTTTGTTGTCAATTTGTTTACCATTATCTGATACAATCGTGTGGGGTATTCCGAACCTATAGATGATGTTCTTCCATAGAAACTTGGAGGTGTTGGCTTCAGTTATTTTGGCTAGTGGTTCGACTTCAACCCATTTGGTAAAGTAATCAATGGCGACAATCACGAAGCTAGAGTTTCTTCTTTCTCTGGGGAGAGGTCTTATGAGATTGATCCCCCATTTTGTAAACAGCCAAGTGTTGGATACGACATTCAACTCTTAAGAAGGTTGTCTTTAAATAGTAGCAAAGCATTGACACTTGTCACATTTTCTAACAAATTGTTGCACATTCTTTTTCAAGGTAGGCCAATAATATCCTTGCCTGAGTACTTTTTGTGCTAGGGACCATCCTCCAGTGTTGTTCCCACATACCCCTTCGTGGATTTTTTGGAGAACGTAATTTGCTTGCTCTCCTCCAATGTATCTGAGTAGGGGTAATGAGAACACATGTTTGTATAATACATCATCCTAGAAGATAATGTGGGCCGCTCTCCTTCTGAGTTTTTAAGCCTCCTCTCCAGGGAGTAGGGTTTGGTCCTTAGGGTAAGATATGATAGGCTTCATCCAAGGTGGAGTGCCTTCAACCCATATTACAGCCTCGTTCATGTCGGTAGAAGGTCTGGAAAGATGTTCTAAATGCATGACTTTGAGCATCTCAGAATCTTTGCTATTTCTAATTTTGTTAGTGAGTTGGCATGGAGTGGGATTTGTACCAGCTCGAATCTTTCAAAGGATGGGATGAAACTTATAACCAATTTCAAATATGTTGCCATAGATTTATCTCTGGCTAAGAAATTTCCATGAACCCGACTTACTATTAGCTGGGAGTCGTTGTTGATGATAGGCCTCTTTACTTGCATTTCTTTTGCTAACCTTAGGCCAGCTAGGAGGGCTTCATATTCTACTGTATTATTGGTGGCTTTGAAACTGAATCTTACGGTACAAGTAAGCTTATATCCCTTTGGGCTGACTAAGATAACCCATGCTCCTGACCGTGTCTCTTATGAAGATCTATCAACTGAGAGGTTCCATGTTGGAGGTTCAACAAGCTCCATCTTCTTTTCCATTTCTGGAACAGGAGTAAACTCGACCATAAAGTTTGCCAAGGCCTGACCCTTGATAGCTGCCCTTGGCTTAAAGACAATGTCAAACTCACTAAGTTCCATAGTTCACTTAAGTAACCTTCCTAAAGTGTTTGGTTTCCATAGTACTTGCTTTAGGGGAAAATTTGTTAATACGTGTATACTATGAGCTTGGAAGTATAGTCTCAAATTTCTTGATGCTGTTACCAAGGAAAGAGCTAACTTCTCCATGTTTGGCTAGCGAGTCTCTACTGTTAAGAGTGCTTTGATAACGTAGTAAACAGGCAGTTGATGGTTGTCCTATTCACTGATTAGAACCGAGCTGAGCGGGCCTCGAAAGTCACTGCTAAGTATAACTGTAATGGCTCATGATCCTTAGGTTTGAAGATGATGGGAGCCCGTCCCAAGTGCTTATTCAGTCTTGTAAGGCTACTTCACATTCATCTATCCACCGAAACTTGTTTCCTTCTTTGAAGACCTTCAATAAGGCTAGGCACTTGTCTGTTACCTTGGAGATGAAGCAGTTTAAGGCTGTTACTCGTCTAGTGAGGCTCTGTATCTCTTTTGGTTTTTTAGGTGACCTCATTTCAATCAAAGCTTTGACTTCTTCAGGGCTCTCTTCAATGCCTCTTCGGTTAATGATGTGACCTAAGAATTGTTCGGAGGAAACTTCAATGGCACATTTCAAATGATTGAGGTTCATATGATATCGTCTCAAAATCTGGAATGTCTCATTAAGGTGTTTAACATGATCCCCAACTCTTAGGCTCTTCACCAGGATGTTGTCCACGTAGACCTCAATGGCTCCCTAATAAAGGTCAGCGAACATTTGTTGACAAGTCTTTGATAGGTAGTCCCGTCATTTTTTAACCCGAAGGGTATGGCCTTATAGCAGTAGAGACCTTTATCTGTGATGAATGAGGTGTGTACCTCATCTACTGAGAACATGGGGATTTGGTTGTACCTAGAATATGTGTTTATGAAACTAAAAAGCTCGTGTCCGACGGTTGAATCCACAAGTTGGACTATTCTGGGAAGTGGAAAGCTGTCCTTAGGATAAGCTTGGTTTAGATTTGAAAAGTCTATGCAAATCCTCTACTTTTCATTATGCTTTTTAACCAATACCAAGTTAGAAACCCACTTAGGATACACCAATTCCCAGATAAACCTACCGTTGATCAGCTTCTTAACCTCATCTATTAGAGCCTCATATCTTTTAGGGTTGAGAGATCTTCTCTTTTACTTATGTGCTGTAACCTTTGGATCTATGTTCAAGTGGTGGAAACTAATCTTTGGATCAATACCTATCATGTCGCCATGTTTCCAAACGAAATCATTGAGATTTTTTATTAAGAAGTTCATCAACTCCTCATTTACTTCTATGGACATGTTTCTTCCCATCTATAAGTGTTTGGAGAGATTCTATGGGTCTACTGGAAAGCACTCCAGTTCTTCCATAGGTGTTGTTTGAGAGTCGCGGTCAATGATGCAAAGGTCCAGCTCTTTTAAGTTAGTTACTTCTTCAACAGTACTTCTTTCTTCAGGGGGTCCATTTATCATAAACAGCCTTTTTTTTTTGTAGAAGTTCAGGCGACACTAGGGATGTCCCCTTCTTCAGGGGTATTGGTCATTTCGACGTCTTCTCCTTGTTCAGGGGTACTCACTTGCTTAGGAACATCGTTTATGTTAAAGTCTATGACAATGACGTTGACAGTTCTTGGTTCAGCTTTCCTCAGAAAGTTCGAGTAACATTTCCTAGCACCTCACTGGTCACCTCGGTTTATGGCAATGTCATTTTCAATTGGAAATTTCATGCATAAGTGATGAACGGAGGTGACGGCCCATAGCTCCTTCAAAGTTAGCCTTTTAAGTACTTCGTGATAAGCATATCGATTATCAACTACCAAAAATTACTTGTAGTTGTTAGCGGCCAATGGTGTAGTCTCCTTCTCTATTGCTAGAGTGATTTTACCCCTTGGGATGATGCTGTCTCCTGTAAAGCCATACAAGGGAGAACTCATTGGGGTCAACTCGTGGTCAACTTTTATCTTGTCAAAAGTGGTTCTAAAGATGATGTTGACCGAGCTTCCATTATCCACAAACATTCTTTTCAGGCTATTGCAGGCTAGGCTGCCATCAACACTAGGGCGTCACAGTGTGGATAATGCACACCTACTGTATCTTCTTGAGTAAATGTGATTGGCAAAATTGCTCTTCCGATTGAGGATTGGTTAACTATGAAACTCATCATGGGAGGGTTACTTGCTTCTCTTGCATAGTTTCTTTGTGAGTTCCTAGACTCCCTCCAACATGTAGGCCTCTAATGATTGTATCAATTTCCCTTATGGTTTCATGGCCATTGTTTGTTGGGGGGGCTTTGCCTTTGACGTTGACCTTCTGTGGGTTTTTCTGTATCATTATCTTTCCCTCTTGAAGGTTCGCTTCAGTTGGGGCATCATGGCTTATCATTCCCACTCGATTGGTTTCATTTGGAAGGAGCATCTCCTAGAGGTCACCCGTATCTTCCTTGATTGGTGTCACAAGAGTGTCTTACGACATCCTAGCATTTCTCCATGTGGTGGCCATGTGACTGATGGTAGGTACAATAACTGGGCACCTCATCCTTATTTCTAACTTCAGTGCTTGGCCCTCTATCCCATCTCCTTGGTGGGTACCTCAGGTAAGGCTTGCACGGATGTATTTCAGCATCAAGGTTTACCTTCTCATAAGTTAAAGTTGGTACTGCATTAATTGTTGCTACATCCAGTGCTTGGCCATGGTTAAGTGGTGTCTAGTGATCCATCAAATGGGAGGTAGGACTTCTCATCTTTGCATTTGTAGAGGGAGAAGTCCGTGGCTGGCCCTATTTCTATGATTCCTCAATTCTTCATTGTAGATTTCATGCCTTATCATTTCTAGTAGAGGATCATAGGTAGTAGGGTCCTTTGTCTGCATGTCCCTCCAAAAGAGGGAATTTATGTCTAAACCTCCTCTCAAGGCATTCAATACTTCCCTATTTGTGACTCATTTTGTCAATGAAACGAGATAAGAGACTTTTTAGCGTCTTGCTCTGTTGTTGTCGCATGTTTTGTAAGCGTTGAATGAGCCTTTTACCTTCTTTGCTAGTAGCAAAGAGCTTTAAGAACGTCTTTTTGAAATCCGGCCAACTACGGATGCTACCTTTTGGCAATCGCGTATACTAAATTTCAGCTCCTCCACTTAGAGTCAAGTAAAAGGTTCTGCATTTCATAGCTGGGGTGGGCCCTTTTAGGTTCATGTGTGTTTTGAAGATGTTGAGATGCTTTGTGGGTTCACCCCTCCCATCATACTTAGGAATTTTAGGGAGTGTAAAGTGGTTCAATATCGGGGTATTCTTTATGGCTTGTGAGAGTGGTGAGTGGTTGTCGTTGTCATCAAGGTCACAGAACCTTTGTGGTTCATCAGAATCTTTTTTCCTCTCCTGATGAGTTTGGAGAGGTGGTTGGGAAGGTCCTGCCTTATTCATTGCCCGATCTCTTTTTTCTCATCTATTTCTAGGGGGAGGAATCCAAGGTTTCTTGTGGTATGCTGGTTCTTATTCTTCTTACCCAGGAGGCTTTTGTCTCATATTTCTAGATACATGAGGAGGAGGAACCCGCTTATTTCTAAGCAGAGGGAAAGAATGAGTTGGCCTATTTCTAGGTAACCACGGGCTTATCCTATCAAAGACACTTGCTAACCTTTGAGGTCGGTCTTCTAGCTCATAATTTGGAGGAAAGTTAAACGGGGCCTCATAGGGTCGTTTCGAGGCGTAATAGGTTGACGTATCAACCTCGACCTCCCTTTCCTATGGAGCCTCCATCCTGGTGTGATGGTATCCATCCATTTGGCTTTGAACCTCTTCTTCTTCATGGTACAATCCTTGGGGGCCATGGAATGTATTTTCAAGGGTTGCATATGAAATGTTAGGTATTTGATTCAATTGGCAAGTCTGTGAACAAAAGGGACCAAAATTAATATGTTGTAAAAGTCAAGGAGTAATGTACAATTAGTTGAAATTAAGTTATGTTAGGTCTAGTGTTCGATAATGGGAAAGAAGGAAAAACGGCATCGGAATTTCACTAGACTGTCGCTAAGATTTGGCTCGAGCGTCAGAAATCGAAACTGTGTCGCCCGTCTGTCGCTTTGCCTTCGCTCGAGCGACAACCTATCACTCGACTGTCGTCCAGGCCTCATTCGAGTAATAGGGTTATTCGGAGAATTTCTAATTCATTTTAAAGGCTTTTTACTCGGCCTATTCATTCCTTAACCTACATATAAATATCAGAACACATCTGAACGGTTTCACAAGGCTGTACATTGAAAAAAAACACATTCTTTTGAGATCATCTTCATAGTTGCTGTAGGAAAGCGCAATCCAGGAGAGTTTTGGAAACTACAGTTGGGAATTGGTGCGGGAGCATAAAATCTAGGAGAGCTGTCGAAATTGGAGTCAGGAGGTCAGAAAGTACTAGTGGTAGTCGAGTCTGGAGGACTGTAAGTTATAAATCATTTATAGTGATTGTTGACTATCAAAGTGTCCGGAGTTTTTACCTAGTTGGTGTTTCTTCGTGATCAATTTTGTGTTTATTTATTGCTTTCACAATTGCAATAATTCAACATAGAAAAATCTGAATTGTATGATTAACCATCTAGAAATAATTAATAGTTACTTATTGTTATTTAATTGTTAAGTTTTCTTTTTAATTCTGCGTAATCACCTATTCACTCCCCTCTAGGTGTAGTTTGGGTCGAACTTCGTATTTTTAATTGGTATCAGAGCGTTATTTCGATTCCTGACCCTTAATTAAATCTAGATAAGTCAGTCATTGTTCGTACTTCCAATTTCAACGGAAGCAACTATGGTTATTGAAAAGTTCGAATGAGAGCCTTCCTTAAAGCATTGGATGAGCATATTTGGACTAGCGTTCAATATGGGTGGACTACACCTTTAAACCAGTGTTGTTGGTGTAGTTACACCCACTGATATTTCACTTTGGACTAAAGATGACTTAGCTGAGTGTAACTGCAACAGTAAGGGCATTCATGCATTGTTCATAGTTGTGCCTGCTGAAGAGTTTAGGAGAGTTTGGATGTGTGAGACTACTAAAGAAGTTTGGGACATCTAAGAAATCACACACGAGGGAACTAAAGCTGTTAAAAATTCTAAACTGCAAATGTTAATCTCTAGGTTTGAAGAAATTAGAATGAAGGATGATAAATCGTTCGATGAATTCTATGCAAAGTTGAATGACATAGTAAATTCAAGTTTTAACCTAGGTGAAAAGATTCCCGAGTCCAAAATTGTTAAAAAAGTCCTTAGATCCCTACCTGAAAGGTTTAGGCCTAAAGTCACTACGATTGAAGAAAGTAAGGACTTAGATGCAGTTAAGATAGAAGAACTCGTAGGATCTCTTCAAACCTATGAACTCACCATATCTCAACCTAAAAAATTCAAATCCATAGCTATGAACAAAATTAGGGAAGTAAAGAGTGAGTCAAGTGATGCTGAAACCCTTAAGGGCGACGAAATAGCTTACTTCATTAAAAAAATCCCAGAAAGTGATGAGGAATAGGAGAAAGCCTCAAGAACAAAAAAATGAAGTCCCTAATAAATTCTCGAAAGATAAATGTGAGAAGAATAACTCTATGACTATTAATAAGAAAACCTAATCTCTTAGATGCCAAGAGTGTTAAGGTTTTGGTCACTATAGGAACGATTGTCCTAATTTGAAAAAGAGTTCGAATAAAGAAAGACATAAGACATTAGCAGTGACCTTGAGCAATGATGAATCAGTTTGAGTTCTCAGGGTGATACCTCTGGTGGTGAGGATGAATAAGATTTTATGGCCTTTATATCTATAACTACGATAGAGTCTAATAAAAAAAATGAAAATTTTGAAAATGATAAACGGAGTGAGAAATTCGAGGAAGAATCTTAGGATGAGACTGATATTCAGTAATCTTATCGTGAACTATTTGAGGAGAGTTTTAAAATAAAAAAAAAGGTCAATAAATGTGTACTGAAAAAGGAAAAAGATCTTGAAAGAGAGAAGGAAAAACTCATAGGTGACCTTCAGGACTCTACCAAAAATTTGAGTGAGTTGAAGCTTGTTAATGAGAACTTAGAAGCCAAGGTTAAATTCTGAACAATTGATCTAGAAAAATTTAATACTCAACTCCAGTACTTCATGAGTGGTACGTAGAAACTTGATAATCTATTAGGGATGAACAAGCCTGCTACTGGAAATAGGCATGGTCTAGGTTATGTTCACAATGGTAATACTACTGCTAGTACATCCAAGAGCACGTTCATCCCGACCACTAACAAAGCTTGAAAAATTATTTATCCTGAATCAAAGGGCAAAAATATCTTAGGATCGAGACCTACTAGACAACGTAAGGTCGATCGTCCTATATATCGTGAACAACCTCCGAGCAGGTTTGAACCTAGGTTTATTCCCGCCTGTACCAATGAGATGCACCGGGACACAGAAGACCTAGGTGTTGTAAGCCCACAACTAGAGGTAAAAGTTAGGATGTCTCGAGCAAGGTTAACTTGCTTGTCAATTAAGTTAGCCACTTAACTGAGATGATGACTCGGTTAACTAGAATCACTTCTACTTCTAATAAGATTTGGGTCAAGAAGAGTGACCTGATAGGTCATGAGATTGATCAAGCTCTTGAAAGTAAAAGCATTCATGTATCTCATTGATTAGATACCTAGGTGCATGCATGTGCTGTTTATTGATTTCATTCATACTTGCATGCATCTCATTTATTTGTGTTATGTTTTTTTTTTGTTCTTTGTTTTGTTTATTATTTTGTATTTATTTAAAAAATAAAAAGGGATTTTATTATTATTATTTTTTAAAAACATTTGGGCTACTAGAAATTTCATGATGCTCTTAAAAATATAATTTTTGACCAAGTATGCATTCATCTATTCTATACTGTCATTTCTATTACTTGGTTTGGTTTGATATGGATTGTTGAGTTTAAGTTTCTTTATGTACCATCTGCACAGCACACACTGTGATCTTGTGAGTGAGTTTGAACCACATGTGTGAGAATTGGGATGGCTTTCATCTGTTGGTAAGGTGACCTTGAACGTGAATTGACCTACATTTATATGACCCCTTAGCTCATGATACATCTCCCTAGCTATGCTCAACTGAATTGGGTTAATCGGCCTAAAGCTCGTTACAGGGTTAATTTAGTCACTTAATAGACAAGGGTCTACACATATTTGAGAAAATCGACATAAAAATTGTATGCTCAACTTCATGGGGAGAAAAGAAAAAAATTTGTATAATTGAGCTCGTTTTCAGGTCCTAATAATCTTATGGGTTTGACTTTCATTAGTAAGGAAAATATATATTTTACAGTGATGTTCGTATGTCATTTCTCACAAATTTAAGGTTTGAATCATGCTCACGAGAACGTAGTGGCACATAACACCTGTGAGTCATTTATACACTTTACTCCTATTGAACTTGATTTGAGTACGTGGGATTTTATATCATTTTATTGAAAATGCACTATTTGTTAGCACATGCATGATTGAGTTCATTTGTTTGTCGAGAGCATAATTTAATTAAAAAAAGGATACTATTTTTCATGATTTTCAAAAATTCAGTGTTATTTTGTCAAAAAATATGTCACTGGCTTATCGCTGGGCCACGCTTGAGCGATAGAAGCAGAAGTTGTCTCGCTCACTTATCGTTCGACCCTCGCTCGAGCGACAAGCTGTTTGTTTGAATTTAACATTCTTTTTCTCGTAATTCTTCCTTCCCATCTCATCTTTCCTTAAAAATTCACCACACCCATTACACATTTGTGTAATTAACCACCAAGTGATCTTCAAGCATCAATATTTGGGTTGATTTCCACTCCAATTCGTCACATTTCCCGAGTTTTTCAAGGTATAGGCCAAAACCCTAGCTCTTCAAATTTGGGCATTTTAATTGGGGGGTTTTTGCAATTCTTGGTTACATTCTTCATTTCCTCTTTATGTTTGATGAATTCCATTTAATTTACACTCCCATTGTATCATTTGAGTGATTTTTCTTAAGATTTTTTGCTTGTGTATTTTGATTTTGATACTTGGTTTATTGATAGAGGTTGTTGATGAAGATTGGAGTAGGATAAGTTGGTGGTTGTCGTTATGAATGTGGTGGTTTTTTTTTTTACTTTGGCGCGAGTTTTGGGTTTGGGATAGTCTTTGCAGTTGGATCGAGGGTTGTTGTTTTAAGCATTGGAGTTGTGAATGAAAGCTCAAGATTGACTAACCAAGAGAGGGGTGAATTGGTTATTAAATTTTTTTCGTCAATTACTCAATACTTTAATCTAATGAACACACAAATGATAAAGAAATAATCTAAACACAAGTAAGCACGTAAATAAAATGATATAAACTTGCACAAAGTAAAAAAGTTAAGTAAAAAGGGTTAGAGAGTGCAAACGATATAATATGGAGGTTCGATCCAACGCAATGATCTATGTCCCCCATTACCAAGCTCTCTGGCATGAGCAAGGCCTTTTTGCACTGTGTTGATTGACTTATGGTGCAATCCAACCCTTTACAACGCTTCTGGTGACTTTACAACCAAGGAGCACCGATCATTTTATAATGTTGAGCTTTCTAGGACCTTAACACCACATGGAATTCAAAATGAATTTACAAGAGAA
>CAIGRQ010147998.1:0-16897 GCA_903798375.1 Fraxinus sp. D2006-0159
CCAAGTAAAAGGTTTGATGTCACAATATGTTAAGTAATTGTCATATGTCTGTGCCGACTTAGGGTCCACATTTCAGGGCTGTGGGGGTAGTTTAATCCTGGATATATTTGAGTCATTTGACAGACTGTTCATCAAACTTTGGTGTGAACTTGTGAAGGGGAGACATGTACAAGTTGTAAAGCTAGCAGTATACTTGTTTATGTCACGGGGAATGGAACTCCTCTTCACTTTATTTACCAAAACAAACTTTTTTTTTTTTTTTTTTTCATTTTTGATCGGAAAATGAATTTTATGCATTATAGAAAAATGTTAAAGATATAATTTAACTTAACCTTCATATCGAGATGGTTAAAAAATTTGCCTATTTACCATTCAAATGTTCAAGACAAAGTGTAAAGGAACATCTCTAAAATTTAAGTTTTTAGATTAAAAAGTGTAACATATTACCAAATGTTAGGATTAGGGTTCTATCTTAAAATTTCGACCTTATTAAGAGGGATAACATAAAATTTTATATCTTGGTCTGTACTACAGTATTTAACAGGTGTGAAATTTATCCTTTGACGTGTCCAATAAGATGGTGGATCATTTGAACTGATCAAATTTGAAATTTGTATGTTCGTTTTAGTCTTCATAAAATCGAATTGTTCATTTGAACTTTATAAGCTCGATATTATATTAACATTTGGGATCTATTTTAAAAGATGAAATTTATTAAGAGTAATTCAAACCATTTCATGTTGATCTATATTTTATTATTTAATCGATGCAAAATTTATCCTTCAACATCAGAGTAGGCAAAGATTCTAGGTTTATGTCTTGTCGCTGCACATTTAATGAAATTATTCACATATCAACATTGCCTATATATGAGAGGCATGTTGGAAAAAATATTTAAATGATAAATTGCTGGCTCTTAAGCATAAAACTTGAATCGCGCTCCTGTTCTATTTCAATTAAACTAACATATATCCATTTGGCAAATTTTTAAACAATTTATAAATTGGCCAAACTTCATTTTTCTCCATACATTCCAATAAATTAACAATTTATTTATCATTACTCATTTTTATCTTTTTGTAATTTATACTGCTTCAATTCCTCCCAAACAAATTAGGAAAATCCTGTGTACATTATGGTACACATAATTGTGTCCATAATGGACACATGTGCTCCCCCTATTGGGGGTGCCGGTAACACATAGCACAACCCAACGAATTAATTGGTAATATACTGAACAAATGTTGTTTTCTTTATTCTCTAATCAAAACTTATTCACTATTTATTTCTATTTATTTATAAATCACTCATAATTCTTCCAAACGGATTAATTTGTATATATATATATATATTAAGTTCTTTTCTCGATTCTCTAATAAAATATTTAAGATCGAACAGGTGTCGTAATTAAATTCAAATTTTGATGGAAGAATAACTAATTCAAATAATTTGAATTTTGTATGTTGTTGTCATTTTTGTATTCTGACTTGCACTTTTTATATGCTAGTTTGATATAATCGTGACACGCGTGCTAGTTAGATTTTCATTTATAAGCATGTTACATATTAAAATTTTCATCTTCATTCTTCTATTCATTTTCAACCATACATTTTTCAATAAAATAATATTTTTCATCACATCAATAATTTTTCCTTCTTTTTCAATCACACATTCTTCATTAATCTATTATTTCAGAATACATTCTTTCAAAATAATGTGGCTCAAACACACCCTAAAACTTGTCTACATTGACTTTTCCCCTCTTCGAGAAATTTAAAAAATGTGCCATTCAATCTACTTACTTATTTGAAATTTTTTTAGAAGTTACTAAAAATTAAAATGGAATTCACAAATTTTATTTACTTTTCGATCAAATGTTTCATTAATTTTTATCAAATTCTAAGGTCCACATTAAAAATTTCATTCTCATTCTTCTACTCATTTTCAGCCACACATTCTTCAATAAAATAATATTTTCAATCACATCAATAACTTTTCCTTCTTTTTCAACCACACATTCTTCATTAATCTATTATTCCAGAATACATTCTTTCAAAATAATGTGGCTCAAACACATCCTAAAACTCGTCTACATTGACTTTTCCCCTCTTTGAGAAATTTAAAAAATGTGCCATTCAATCTACTTACTTATTTGAAATTTTTTTAGAAGTTACTAAAAATTAAAATGGAATTCACAAATTTTATTTACTTTTCGATCAAATGTTTCATTAATTTTTATCAAATTCTACTGACATTTTTCTTAAAAATTTCATGAAACAATCCCTACACAATTAAAACTTAAAACTTAGAAGTATGACTGAACCATGTTTAGTTTAATAATAAGATCGGATTCGATCTGCAACAAGCCTATTATTAAACTGGAACCAAAATGATTAAAAGTGTGTTTGAGCCACATTATTTTGGAAGAATGTATTCTAGAATAGGAGATTGATGGAGAATGTATGATTGAAAAAGAAGGAAAAGTTATTGATATAATGGAAAATAGTATTTTATTGAAGAATGTGTAGTTGAAAATGAGTAGAAGAATGAGAACAAAAATTTTAATTTGGCTCAATCAGGGGCTAAGTTTTCCTTCGAGGAGTAGTTAAAGGAAGACCAACTACGTGTTTAGAAGTCTAGTTGTCACCAAAATCCATCAATCAAACGCTTCAAAGTGTTTGCATGATGGTACGATTTCAACTAAGTGACACCAAAACTCGAAGCCCATCGTTAAATTTTTAACTAATGCTACAATGAGTTAAGCTATGAGTATAAAAAATTTGACAAAAAGGTTGACAAAATCGACACTTGATGTCAACATTTTTGTACACTATTTTGTACAAGTAGTTTAATTCATGCTACAATTCCATACATTCACTTAACTTTTTTGACTCGGATAACGGGACTTATGAAGTCACCAACTGTACTTTGACACTATCTAAAGATAATTGATATACTCCTTTGCAAGTTAGAGGAACTAGGATATGTTTGGTAAGTGTTTATAAATAGATAAAAAAAAAAAAAAAATGTGGTTGATAATATTTGTGAATTTTACGAAATATGTAGATAAAAAGTGAGTTTGACTTTTATTATGTTCATTCTTTCCACGTTACCAGCAGTAGGAATGACAAAAATCTCTGTTATCCAATGGTAAACAGGGCAAGGATATGGTCCCTCCCTTGAATTTTGAATATTTTTAGTTTTACCGTTCAAATCATATTTAAAAGTAAATGATAATTTTTAAAAAAATATTCAATTAAATGGAACGATTAATGGAGATATTTTATTCTCCGCCCCGTCCCTCAAAATTCTCGAGGGGCATGGACGAAGATGGCCACTTCCGCTCGTCGGACCTATCTGAATCCATCCTATTTGACATCCCTAATTACCAATTATTTTATTTGTTAATTTAATTGCAACGGTGTCGAAAAAGTTTCAGGAAGCAAATCTCTTGAATATCGCTGTAATTGGATAATTTATTTAAATCGTCAAACACTTTTACATAAAGTGGAAAAATCAAGAAATGTATGAATTGTTCGGCTATTGAAATTAATATTAGAGTTTAGCATAATTTATTTAAATCGTCAAATAGTTTTAAGATAAAGTGGGAGAATCAAGAAATATATTGTTAATAAAGTGAAAAACATCTCTGAAATGATTATTTGAATTAAAACATCTAGAGCGTGTTCGGTAGAGATTAAAATCGGATTAAAATTAAAATTAAAATATTAATCGTTATTGTTGATTTTTATTAGACGAGTAGGACTCAATAACGATTATATTTTCAATTTTAATTTAATTTTAAGTCGTACCGAACCTGCCCCTAAAATCTTGATTCAAGTGTTTGGTTGAATTAAAAAAGCCACTTTGGGTCAACGTGATATTCATTTAACTTAGGTAAGCTAAATTGTGTGTATACGTCATTCGGTGCGTATGCTGAAAGATTTTATATGGACAATAATACCCTTTTCAGCGGCCCCATAATTTATTTTGGGTAGGCGTTTGACGATTCGAACAACCGGGCGGGCAAAGTGATTCTTTTGTTGTTTTCCCAAAAAGGTGGACAATTTGGACCTACCATGCCACCGTGATATTCAGCAATTGAGATATGGTATCACGTGCTTCGATGGATTTTAATAGGAGTAATTAATATTATATAAATATATGGATAAGTAATAGTTCCTCAAATTATTATAAAATAATAGAAGCAGACACGATCGGATTTCGAATAGAATTATCTGGCTCGAAATCGAACCAAACCTAGTATTATATTTATAGATGAAACGATGAGTTCCATCTCTAATTATGAAATTGAGCTGATCGATTCTGATTTGATCGTATTCGATCCTTAAAATAGAGTTCTCGAATTCACTACATTGAGCTCCTGTTTGTCTCACATTATTTTTTTCATTCTCATTCTTCTACTCATTTTCAACCACACATTCTTCAATAAAATAATATTTTTCATCACATCAATAACTTTTCCTTCTTTTTCAACCACATATTCCTTATCACATCACTTCAAAAAAATGCATTCTCTCATTTTAATATGCACCAAACACACTCTGAAAGAAATAAAAAATTGCACATGAGATATGATATCACATATTCACTGAATTTTTAATATAGACGGAGTAATTAATTTTATTCAAAATTTCTATAATATAATATAGTACACTGATTCCTCAAATTCTTATAAAATACTAGAAGTGAATGTGATTCGGCGATCGTTCTGGTTACGAATCCGATTATGTGCCTGTTAAAATATTGAACCAAACGTAGTATTATCTTACAAATAAAATCATCGGTTGAATCTCTAATTATGGAACTGAGTTGACATGTTATGGTTTGGTATTGTTCGTTTCCTTCTATTAGAATTCTTAAATTCATTACATTGAATAAATTAAAGAATTGTGTTCACGGAAATAAATTTCGAATTAAAATCATCGCAAGTGTACGATTCGTTAACAAGTACTAAAATAGAATTAAGTGCAAGTATCGTGTAACGACCCAGATCCCACTTAACGGACTGTCTCGATCGTTAGATCGACGACGTACTGTTCCCACTATACCACATGTGTCTTTTCAGTATATTTTGTCCTCACTCGCACGCTCCCCAAGAAAACTTCCAAGGGACCCATCATAGAATTGCTCCAAGCCAAGCACGCTTAACTGTGGAATTTCTAACAATGGACTTCCGAAAAAGNGACCCATCATAGAATTGCTCCAAGCCAAGCACGCTTAACTGTGGAATTTCTAACAATGGACTTCCGAAAAAGAAGGTGCACCTTGTTGGTATGAGTAGTACCTATCAAATCTTTTTCAACGTTCATGGTATGGGTATTACAATCATCTATCTTTAGACTCGCGACGTTCTCGTCGCGCTTAATCCATCTGAGGATCCGTTGTCAGACGTTAGGATTCTAAAGGTGGCTCCTACGAGTTCAAGAGGTGGCTCCCGCCCTATGGCATAGCACTTTATCCCCGACATAGCACTTAGTTCTCGATTTTCGATTGGCAACTGGTCTCTGATACCATTTGTGACGACTCAGGTCCCACTTAATAGGCTGTCCCGGCCGTTAAATCGACGACATACTGTCCCCACTATACCAACATGTGTCTTTTCGCATAGTTTGTCCTCACTCGCACGCTCCCTGAGAAAACTTCCGAGGGGGTCACCCATCATAGAATTGCTCTAAGCTAATCACACTTAACTTTGGAGTTTCTAACGAAGGACTTCCAGAAAAGAAGGTGCACTTTGTTGGTATGAATAGTACCTATCAAATCTTTTTAAGCTTTCCTAGTCTGAGTATTACATATATTATTACGAAAATTGACTTAGTTCAATTTTAATTATTGCGACCTTAACCGAAACAAGAATAATATGATGTGTTTATGACTAAATTATATCTAAATTAATGTACTTATACAATTACAAGTGAAATAACTAAATTAAATGACAATTATGTTGAATGCAAGTTAATGTGTTTTAATAAATGACAAACATACTAGGATCCCGAATTCCCAAACAATAATCAGTTTTATATGTTGACAACACAATTGAATTTGACGAATTAATATTCCTATTTTATTTAACAATTTCTTTCGAATAATGTTAAACCTACGTTTATATATGACTCACTATACTTTTATAATGGATGCGAAAAGTATATGATTTTTTATGAACACTTTAAGATTCATATAAGGCCTATATATCTATATCATTTATCGAACCCTATGACAATTCATATATGTCGAACATATTATTCTTTTTTAAGTGCATAAAATAAGTCACCAAATTCACACAACTACCGTATACAATAAATGTGGAGAAAAGAAAATCATATAAATCATTCAATATTCAAAAACGTACTTTTAATATTAAAGATTAAAACTCATATTATATGGTTCATCGTTCTCCTAATACAAAGAAAACTAGCTTAACATGTTATGAAGAAGAAAACAAAAAAAATTTTGAAAATCGAGATCACCCAAATAATCAATGAATTGAATTCTCGAGTCTTGAAATCGATCTTCATGTTTCTTGCATCATTCTATGTTCCAAAAGCTCTTAAAAGTATGTTATCTTATGTTATGGACATTTATAGGTTTTTAAAGGACACCCCAAGATTTGTGTCCATAATAGTTTTACTGAAATAAGGAAATTAGTTTTTTTTCTTCGAAACTGTGCCATGCTACCGCATAGTACATTGTCATATGACCACATAGAACAATGAAATACACACCTGAGATTCGCCGAAGCTAATCATGGAACTACTTGTAAGAAGAACTATGCGACCTCATAGTTCAAGAAAACTTCCATTCTTTGCGTAAAGTCCCCGAATTCCGTTTTTGCTCGTTTCGTTATCCATTTTTCTCATTTCTTCCTCCAACACTTCATTCCTTCGTTAAATTGTTGTTCGAATCTTTTCACATCTTCGTTTCTTCTTCTGGGTCATCTTTTGGATATTTGCACTTTGGTCCCCAAACTTTGATTTTCTTACACTTTAGTCCTTTTTGCCCTTTTTTCCCCTAAGTTCCACCATGTCCATCAATGTTATCCTAAAAAATACAATTTGTATATAATTAAGTCATATTTCGATATAGTTACCAACAATTATCCATATTTTGTGGCATAAATAAGTGTGTAAAACGTATTTATCAAATTGTTCCTGATATATGATATTACATGCTCCTTAGAATTTTAATAGAAATAGAGTAATTAATTTTATTGAAGGCTATGAGTTGTGATCATGACCCGTTTCCAATTGAATTAGACTAGCAATTAATTAAAAAAGGACAAATTCGAAGTTATTATGAAATCATTATTTTGGTTTGTGATTTCACCTCATCATAAATTATAACTCCTTATGCACTTCATCATTCTACTATATATGGACAAATAATAATTTTTCAAATTCTTATAAATTAGATGAAGTGGACATGATTTTGCATTCGATCTGATTTCGAATAGAACTCGTTGACTCTTAAAAACCGAACCAAACCAGTATTATCTTCTAAATGAAACTATTGATTCCACCCCTAGTTAAAATAATTGAGCCAACGGGTTCTCATTTGGTTTTGTTCGATTCTTTCAATTCGAAATCTCAAATTCACTACATTGAAGGAATTAAAGAATTCGAAACCTTTGATATAAATAAATAAATAAGAGATGAAGTGTTAAAGACTATGTACATAGGTAAGATATTTTAGAAGTACAAAAACCTAGAGTCAAAATTATTAAACTAGGCTGGCTTCTGAAATTTCTATTTAAATAAATAAGAATGAAGAAAAAATTTAATAGTATATTAATAATGAGACGCCTTTGCACATAGGTAAGATTAATTAGAATTTAAAGATACAGAAAGTTGAGTCAAAATTATTAAAACTTGGGCAGGCCTGTAGCAACACTAACATGAATAAACTGTCACTTCGACTGTTAAAAAATCAAAATATTTGTTAAAAACGCGTTTTCCAAATGTAAATAATTAAGAAAAAAGAAGAGAAAATGAGGAAAAGAACAAAAACCAAGAAAAAAGGGACCCCCCCCCAACAGCCCAAACCCCACCCCAACCCCAACCCCAATCTCTTTGATTGAAATCAAATGGATCATTTAATAAAAAAAGGATAATTTTTTTTCCAAATATTTGTCAAAAATTAGTGATAACTAACAATATTAATTATTAACCTCTAAAATAAAATAAAATTTCTAAAATTTAATGATGGGTAATTTGGTGAATTGTCAATATTTAGTACCAATAATTACTCTAATTTCATATCCTCACACCAATCAATATAAACGACATACACCAGAATCGAAAACTTCTTCCTCTTCGATCTTTACATCGCAAACATTCATAATTAAAAAGCTCCCCAACACTTGCGAAATGAAATATGGAGAATATTTTCTCTATTGAATAATTCATTGATACAAGATGACACGAGGAATATAAAGAATACTAAAAACTATTCTAGGTAACTAATTAATGTTAGGCTAGAAATCTGGTTTAACCCACATAACGTGCTCTGCACTACAAGTAAATACATAATTACAGGAGTTAATGAATTTCTTTCCTAACACTCTTCCTCAAGTTGGAGAATGAATGTTGTGAAGTCCTAACTTGCTACTCATTGACTGGAAGTTAGTTCTTCCCAATGCCTTCGTAAAAATATCAACCAGTTGAGCACGTGAAGGAACATGTGAAGTGGAAATGGTGCCAACTAGTAATTTTTCACGAATTATGTGACAATTAATCTCAATATGCTTTGTTCGTTCATGAAACACAGGGTTCGCGACAATGTATAATGCAGCCTGATTGTCACAATGTAATGGTGCAGGCTCATCTTGTAACATTTGCAAATCTTGTAGAATATAACGCAACCAAGTTAATTCGAAACAAGTTGTAGCCATAGCGCGATATTCTGCCTCTGCGGATGATCGTAACACATTAGTTTGTTTCTTGGATTTCCATGAAACTAGAGAGTCTCCCAGAAAAAAAAAATATAGTATCATGTGATAGACCGCCTGGTGGTAAGACATCCTGCCCCATCGGAGTCACAGGAAGCTTTCAACTTAAGATTACTGGAAGGAGGGAAGAGCAAACCTTGGTCAGGTGTGCCTTTAACAAATCTCAAAATTCGGAGTGCAGCATCTAAGTGTGGTTTTCTTGGCTTATGCATAAACTTGCTCAAAGGCTGCACTAAATATAACAAGTCTGGCCTGATTACTTTAAGATAGATTAATTTTCCAACTAGTCTTCTGTATCTAGTAGAATCATTAAGCAAATCACCTTCTGTAGGTGAGAGTTTCAAATTCTACTCCATAGGAAAGGTTTCAAGTCGTGCTCCCAATAGGCATGCATCTTTCAATATATCTAAGGCATATTTCCGTTGAGACATAAAGATGCCTTTTCGAACACATGACACTTCAATGCCCAAAAAGTATTTCAGATTACCAAGATCCTTAATATGGAATTGACGTAAGAGAGAATCTTTAAGAAGTTGGATTTCTTGTGCATCATTTCCTGTAACAAATATGTCATCGACATAAATCAATACGCCAACAAATGATGTACCTTTTACTTTGGTGAAAAGTGAATAATCCGCCTTGGATTGTCGAAACCCTAGGTTCTGAATGGCAGTGAAAAATTTAGAGAACCAATTGCGAGAAGCTTGTTTGAGGCCATATAGTGACCTGTTGAAAGAAGGCGTTTTGGACATCCAACGGATGAAGAAACCAATTGCAAGAAGCGACAATGGTAAGTAAGCAACGAAGAGTAGTGAGTTTGGCGGTGGGAGAAAAAGTTTCAAGATAATCCACACCTTCAACTTGTGTATAATCATTGGCAACAAGACTCACTTTATAGCGTTCAATGGTGCCATCAGAGTTATATTTAATACGATAAACTCATTTGCAACTAATGGGTTTGTAACAAGTAGGAAGGGGTACAAGGGACCAAGTGAGGATCCGAAACTGCTTGCTCATAGTTGGCAGGTTCAATATGACCTGAAATGTGAGCTAAACAAGAACGGTGGGATGGGGAAAATGAGAGTAAGAAAGAAAGTGAGAAAGAGGATGTTTAGTACCTGCAGGAATTGACGTCAGTCCAGAAGATTAGAAGGGAGAAACAATAGCATGAGAGAGATGGTAGTCATGATGCCACGCATGTGCATGTTTGGTACGAGTAGAGACAGAATGGGAGTAGTATGGTTGGGCTGAGATGGCAGCAAATCTGTGACGGTGTAAGTCGGTGGTGTCAGGCCGAGGAGATGAACCCAATTCACTTAGGGTGGGGACCGAGTGAGGTGTAGTGGAAGATGAGGGCTCCACAGGGGCAAACTCAAAAGAATAGGAAATTGTGGGTCAACAGGTGAAGAGTGTGTTGGATGTTTGTGGGCTTGGTGGTTATGTGGTATTGGTGTGGGCCCGACAGGCCCAAAAGAAGAAGAAATATCAAGTTGGGGTAACTGCAGGATAAAGGAAGGAGTATGAGAATGAGTTTGATAAGGAAAAATATTTTCGAAGAAGTTGACGTCCCTACTGACAAGGAATTTTTGTTATCCATATCATGAAGTTTATAACCTTTTTGACCCGTAGGATACCCGATAAAGATACAATGATAATTACGAGGATCAAATTTATGAGATGGATGGACAACAGTAGAATAACTAAGACAACCAAAGCACGAAGGTAAGAGAAAGTAGGTAAACGATTATAAAGAAGTTCAAAAGGACTTTTATTGGATAATAAGGGAGTGGATAAACAGTTTATAATGTAGACAACGGTAAGAACACATTCACCCCAAAAATGTAAAGGGATATTGGATTGAAAATGAAGGGCACGAGCAATATTTAATATGTGGCGGTGTTTGCGTTCTACTACACCATTTTGTTGTGGAGTATAAACACAAAAGCGTTGAAACTCAATGCTATGGGAGAGAAATAATGGTTGCATGGAAATAAATTCAGAACCATTGTCAGAACGGATTGTTTTAATGGAGAGATTAAATTGAGTTCGAACAAAAGCAATGAAATTTTTGAGAAGATATTGAGTGTCAGATTTTTGATTCATTTAAAAAAGCCTAGTGCATCTACTATAATCATCCACAATAGTTAAAAAAAAAAAGAGCACCGTAATGAGATTTAATGTGGTACGGGCCCCAAATATCACGATGTAATAATTGGAAAGAGAATTGGAAGTAATATTACTTAAAGGGAAAGGAATTCGAGTCTGTTTGGCTATAGGACATACACCACAAGTATTTTCAAAAGGAACGGAAATAAAAGGAAACAATTTATGGAGAAGTTGGATACGGGCAGGTGATGGGTGCTCGAGGCGTTGATGCCAAAGATGGGAAGATGGTGGGATGGGACAAGAAATTGGTGATGGTGAGAGCAGTGACATGTAGTATAGACCACCGCTTTGTTTACCCCAGCCAATCATCTTCCCCGTAGCCAAGTCCTGCAAGACGCAAAAATCAGGAAATAAGATGATACAACAACGCAATGATTTAGTGATTTTACTGGCAGGTAAAAGATTCAAATTGAAAGATAAAATATGAAGAACATCTATAAGAGTAATGTCCTTGTTAAAAAGAATTGTGCATGTGGAATCAATGGGTACAGAGAAGCCTGTAGGTAAATTAACAGAGGGTACATGTAAGGGATTCTTGTCAACAAAACAAGAGGAGTCAGATGTAATGTGATCCGTAGCTCCCGTATCAAGAATACAAGGATTAGAAAAAATGGAATTAATGGAAAGGAAAGAAGGATTAGACGGACCTGCTGCATTAGTAAAAGCGTTGGAGTTATCGGATGACGAGGGGGTGGAAAATTTTACCATAGCAGCTGTAAGTTGTTTGCACTATTCATTAGTGAGCCCAAAGAGAATGAATTCCAAACTGGAGGCTGACTGGGCTGGTGGTAAGGTGTGATCCAGTGCCATTGGACCGCTTGGGCTAATAAAAAGGGACGACATGCTTGTTGCACTGAAAACGAATTAGCGTCCACTTGATGGGCTATTGTGTTTGTCGCGCACCATAATTACCACCATAGTTGCGCCCAGAGATGTTGCTGCTGCCGGAGTTGCCGCCAGTCGAAGAAGTAGCATTTTTGTTACCACGATGGAGTTTGTGCCCGGGTGGGTACCTGTGCAACTTGTGACAGGTTTCAATAGTATGGTAGTCACGATCACAGTAACCATAAGGTAGATGATTGCCGTTGGTGTCATGTCCGCGAGACCGATATGGAGAAGTTTTCAATTGTGGATGAGCCAATTTCCCTTTGTTTTTCTTATTGAGTAATTAAAGAATATGCTTTACAGACACTTGGGAGAGGATTCATAAGTAGGATTTGACCATGCATGGCATTATAAGAATCATTGAGACCTATTAAAAACTGCATGATGTGATCTCGATCTTTTTATTCATTATATGTTTTCATACCACCACAAGAACAGGTAGGAGAAAGATTATAAGAAGCAAGCTCGTCCCATAAAGCCTTGAGCTTGGTGTAATATAAGGATACTGACATGGTTCCTTGAATGTGAGAAATGATCATCTTTTGAATTGAAAAATTCGTGGAGCGTTGCCTTGAGAAAATCTTGCCAAATTTCTCTTGCGGTTTCTACATGAAACACACCATCCGCCAACTTGGAGTCAACTGAAGTTAATAGCCAGGAAAGAACCATCTTATCACATCAATCCCAAAGAGTGTAATCATCGGGCTTCTTGGTAGATAATGGTCGTTCGATGGAGCCGTCAACAAAACCAATCTTGTTCTTGGAAGTGAGGGCAATAACCATGGAACGTCGCCAGGTTGCATAATTGTTACCATTAAGCTTCTTGGAAACAACAAAATGCCTGGATGATCAGAAGAATGAATAAAAAGAGGGCTGGAAGACCCCATAATCGAGTTTTTGTTGGCGGAGGAACTTTCTTTCTCGCCCATGAAAATAAATCAAGAGTCAACGGATGGTACTCTGATACAATGTGAAATGAAATATGGAGAATATTTTCTCTATTGAATAATTCATAAATACAGGATGGTATGAGGAATATAAAGGATACTAGAAACTATTCTAGGTAACTAACTAATGTTATGCTAGAAATCTGGTTTGACCCCCATAACGTGCTATGCACTACAAGTAAATACATAATTACACAAGTTAATGGATTTCTTTTCTAACAACACTCGCGATTTCAATCCTCTCAAGTCAATATAGATGTTTTTTATGACTTTTCTTTGGTTATCTTGATATTTGCACTTATTGTTTGATATATATATATATAGTCTCCTTCTAGTAGGGATTAAAATCATATTTTTAGTAAATTTTGATAAAAGTTTATGAAATGTATTGTTGAAAAATTGTGGGACCCATAAATATATATGGCTAAAATTAATTAATAACTTTGAATTAAATTAAAATGTAAATTTTAATAGGTACCGAACAAGGACATAATTTTTTTTATTGTATCGTTAATAAAAAATAAAAATATATTTTATAATCAATGAACTATAACTATAAAGCGAATAAAAAAAATATATAGTCAAATCACGATTTAAAATCGAACAATGTCAGTAGTTTTAGTGTTAAGAAAAAATTCTGATCGTTTGACTCCCCACAAGTGAACGGGATTGTTATCAAGTAATATAGTAGTAAATAGAGTGTCGAACTCATGAGGACTACGTGTTTTATCAAATTAAAATTAATTGCGACTTTAATCGAATAGCAAACAACTTTTGTGCTTTTTTATACTAACCCCTTAATTATCAACTAAAATAATGAAAGCAAGTAAATGTATTTTTTAAATATGTGAGATGCATTGCTAAAATGTCGAATTTTCCTTATTATTCCACTTTTAGTGTAACAATTAAAGTAACAATTTGAAATCATTTATGTTGGTCAATGCTCCTAATTTAATTGAAAGCATCTCTCGATAGTGATCAAATCTATTCCACTCATGTGACTTTTCTATTTCTCGATGAAAGAACCAAACATGATAAATGAATTAACAAGCACTACAACATCCATTGAAATCATGTAAAGCATAAATGTATATCTCTATCATCTATCGAACCTTACAATGTTTATTATATCTCTCTCGATAACAATAAAGTTCACTAACAATTCAATTGGTGATCAAGCAATTGAAAAGAACGATAAAACGATAATAAATTTACACAAATCAAATCAAAATATGTCAAAATAATTAATTAAAAACTAAAAAAATATAACAATGTTTCATCTCATCCTAGCAATGTAAAAATTTAGCCTAACATATTAAAATTACAAGAAATCATATTTAAGTGAAAAGACATCACCCAGATTTTTAATAAATTGAAAAAATGAATCTTAAAATCTTGAATCTTTTCAATGATTTATCTCCACTTGCGTCTTCTCTTCTTTTCCCAAAGATTAGGTTTGAATCTTCACTTGATTGAATTCTTGCAAATCTCTTTCAATTCTCTTACAAAACTAAGAATTTTTCTCATTTGATGATAATAATTGATGAATATTGGAGTATACCCCAATATGTATTTTGCTGTTATCTATTTGTAGGAGTCAAAAATTGGTTGAAAATCACGTCCAAATTGACTTCCAAAAGAGTCTAATCAAATAAGGAAAGTTTCATTCGCGCGCAGATTTTTTGATCTCAACACGTTAGTCAGTATTTTAGCCATAACTTCCACTCCCCATATCCGATTGATACGATTCAAAGTAAATTGAAACACTAGCTCAAAGATATACAACCTTAATTGAAATATGATTTTTCCAATTTGGACGTTTACTATGCCAAAAATCGGTTTCAATCTTCGACTAGAAATCTGGAATATAACTTGTGCAATTTAAAATTGATTTTTATCATATTCCATTCCATTTTGAGTTCTAATTCCATCCAATTGTCTCATAAAAATCCTTCAAGTATCATCTTTTGGTCCAAATCAACTATTGAATATTTTCAATTTGGTACTCAGACTTTGAATTTCACCATTTTTCGCTTATTTCTTTTAATTCTTTGTTCAAACATTGAGTTTTAGAATATATTTTGTCAAAAAACAACAATTTAGAATATATTTTGTCAAAAAAATATCAAATATCGATATTTTAGGAACTCGAATGAGTGAAATACACTTATCAACTGACCTAGTCATAGACAGTTACACTAAAAATAAATTTAGTCATAACTAGTAACAGATAACACGAGTTGGTGATTGGATTAAATACAGTCACAAATTAGACGGTTATATTGAAGATAAATTTGGTAGTCATATATGGCACGCAGGTGTGGTCACAAATAATAAATTTGATAACAGAGTTTCTCAGTGGATGGGTGTGGTGTAATCTTTGGAAAATGTTTTAAATCTCTGGAAATCTTCTACAGGTGGAGTGGTGTCAATAGGTGTGGTTCCATGGGGTTGAGTGTAATCTTGAGAAAAAAAATTTCAATTTCTGAAAATTTTCTAAGGGTCCGTTTGATTGCACCTTGGAAAATTGGGTGGAAAGAAAACAAATTCCAGGGAAAATATTTGCCTAGAAATTGTTTTCCCGGGATACGTCAAGTAGTTGCGTGTGATTGGTATAGTTTTCCACCTAAAAAATGTTGAGATTTTCCATCTTTTGCTGTTTGATTGCCTTTGTTTTCCATGAGAAAATTTTGATTTTGTTCCATCTTTAACTTCGTATATGCATAAATCATGAGAAAATAATACACGACATTAGCCTAATCCAAATCCAAACCAACGAGGTGGAGGTAGTGGTGGCAATGGGCCGAGCCGAGCCGGCTTGGCCCATACCTGCACGAGCTCGGCTCGTTGGGTTTTGGGCGAGCTCGCCCAAAACGAGCCGAGCTTCGGCTCAGATTATTTTCTATTTTTTTTATATTACTAGACCTAATATTTAGCCTTTAAATTTATTTATTTATTATAAATTATACGAGCCACGAGCCGAGCTCGTGGGCTCACCTAAACGAGCCGCTCGACAAGCTACTCACCGAGCGGCTCGTTAATTTGACTAGCCAAGTAGGCTGGCTCGTCTACCGACCCCCTGCTCGGCTCGTGCTCTGGCTCGTTTTTTGACGAGCTCGAGTGGCTCGTGGACGTCTACAATACGAGCCGACAAGCCGCTCGGCTCGATTGCCACCACTAGGTGGAGGTCAATTTCATATGAATCAGTTTTTCAAAACATCGACTCCTCCATTCATTTCCCCTTCAAATCCCAATATGTAAAATCGGACATAAAAATATATCATACACATCAGATGGGGGTATGGAAAAGAAACACCCACCTAGCAAATCACTGTACGAGTTCAATAGTTCGACAAAAAAGGCAGCCCATAACCACTCCTACGTCGGACGATGCAAGGCAGCGTTCGACGTCACCGACGACTGCAGAGGATGGTCGTCCGCTTGCTAAACTAGGAAACGACAGCACTGGATTCAGGTTGCGAGGATGAGACGAACGGGTTTCTAGCGTAGAGAAGGGTTCGTGGTGGAATACGGCAGCACTGGATTCGGGTTTGGAGGATGAGACGACGGGGTTTCTAGCGTGGAGAAGGGTTCGTGCTGGAAATAGTGGAGAAGGATTCGGGTTGAGGGGATGAGAGAGCAGGTTTCTGGCGTGAAGGAGGTTCGTGAAAATGGGGGGAATTTTGGCTGGAAAATCTATTCCCAGCTGAAAGATGGGAAATTGTTTTCCTTAGTTAGCTGGAAAATAAGGCACGTGAACGAAGTGAAGGAAAATATTTTGATGGGAAAATTTAGGGTATCAAACACGTAAAAAAAGTGGGAAAATGAATTGATTTTTCATTTTCCTTGAAAAATTTGTCATATCAAAGGGGGCCTAAGGGTGGAGTCAGTGGGGATGGTTTCATGGGGGTCTGGTGTAATCTTGGAATTT
>CAIGRQ010148074.1:0-23172 GCA_903798375.1 Fraxinus sp. D2006-0159
AAAAAAAAAAAAAACACTGTTCTAAAAATAATTTTTCCTCTAAAATTCTTCAGAAGGGGAGACAAATATGAGCATAATTTTGGATTTTGATAATTAGTCAAAAGCATAATTTTATAATTGAGTAATTGTTTTTAACTGTTGTAAATTTCAGTTTTATATACCCTAAATTGTGTTTAAATATACAATAATTACAAGTAAAATAGTTAAATATCACAAAACGTCATTTTATTAGTCGTGGCTAAATATATTTGTAACCACTCATTCTTGCAATAAAATAATTTTGTACGTAAATTTTAATTTTTTCTACTGTTTAATCACACATTTTTTTAATTAAAAAAAAAACATCATTTTTACGAAATTTATTCTCAAAAAATCCATACCAAACACAGACTATTGATGACCAAAAGTCGTTGATTTCAGGTCGTTGACTTATCGAGTCAGTATAATTTCTCGCGGATCAATATCTCGTTTAATTAATTTAGAGAGCCGATTCATGATTTCAGGTCGTCGACTTATCGCGTTAGTATAATTTTTCGTGGATCAATATCTCCTTTAATTAATTTAGAGAGCCGATTCATAAGTTCTTGGGTCGAATTGGCAAATTTGGGTCAGTTTTTACTCAAAGCTCAAAGGAGTCCGTTTGTAATTGCATATTTTGGGGCAGAGCTCCGGAATAAATATACTTTGAAGGGGCAAAATACAATTCACTCAAAAGTAACTTACCGCAATTTAAAAGTAATAATGCGCCAATTAATATTATTTGCAAAACATGAAGGACCAAACTGTTAATTCTTACATTTATTCGCCTCTGTCGGTCTGCTTCTTCTGCACGAAAACTTTGTTTTTAGTCGCTGCTCTTTACTTATCCCCCTCATTCAAGGCTTTCTTCTGCTAAATCACTCCAACTTTAGTTCGATCGATCGATCCGCACAGAACCACATCATGGACGTGAGCACAGGCGATATCGATGCCCCCCACTCGATGGGAACCACAATCATTGGCGTCACCTACAACGGCGGGGTTGTTCTCGGAGCCGACTCTCGCACCAGCACCGGTAACTCCATTTTTCAACAATTTGTTCCTTTTTAAATGAATTTATTGTGATTTTAGTATATGAGATATTTGATTTAAGTTTTGCATTTGTGTTATTTTGAAATTTTGGATTTTTATTTTGCAGGAATGTACGTGGCGAACAGGGCATCGGATAAAATCACTAAGTTGACTGATAATGTGTACCTGTGTCGTTCAGGCTCGGTATGAATTTACATATCTGGCTTTTGTTGTTTGTCTTGTTTATGGGGAAAAGAAATGCTATTGCGAGGTTTATTTGTGAAAAGCTTAGGGGAAATCTGAGAATTTTATGGGTTTTATTTTTACTAGTTTTAGGGCTATGCTGTAGTTTGGGTTAAAATTGAATATTCCTTTCTTTTCGAATGAAGAGGGTATGCAGGATAGCCATTGAAGCTAGATTTTATAACAGAAGAAAATATGAAAAGAAAAATCTACTCAAAGCTCTTTATAAGGGCCTTTTTGCACTCCCAAACATGCTCAAAATTAGAGAGGAGAGTGCTAATGTTTGTGCGTAGTGAACCGTGCATAAAACAATCTATTAAACAATTTTATCTGCCTGGAAGGAACTTCTGTATTATATTTTACTGTTTCTAATAAAGAATACTTTAACACATTACTCTTTCAGTTAAAAGTTTTTGTTTGCTAAAAAGATGGTCAAACCTGTTCAAATTTCATTTTTAACCACACTCCGTTAAAAATAGATTTTGGGGAAATGTGTTTTGGAATAGTGATTTTTTTGCAGAATGTGTGGTTAAAATAATAAGGAAATTTTTTGGATTTACGTATAATATTGTTTTATTAGAGAATATATGGCTGAAAATATGGAAGAGATGCATTTTTTTTTTCTTTGTTGTCAAAAATGAAGCCCAAACAGGGGCTTTATTGGATCTCAACTTTTACCCACTTTTTCACAACCCATTTCATGGGACCACCACCAGCTTTAATCAAGTTTTAACATCACACAGCCTCTAATGGGCAGCTTGATTCTGAAATGGCTTGTCCTGTCCTTCATGAAAATATGACATAATTCTCTCCGCTTGCCTGCTTTCCTTGATTTTATCTTTTATCTGGACCTTTGGCATCAAATAATTTTACTGCCCTTTTTTTATAAATTTTGTATGGTTGAAGGCAGCCAGGAAAATAGTTGCCAACTGTGTGGCTTCATGGCTTCTTGAAGCTTTTAGATTTCACTGGCATAATAAGACAAACCATGATTCTTATAAAAGAACAGCTTTTAGATTTTTTTTTCTAAGTCTTGGTTGAAGATATAGACTTGCTTTACCTTGCAAATTTTATCAGAGATAATTTCAGTAGGCATGTAACCATAAAGTTTAAGACTAAACTCTTAAATAGTGGGGCAAGCAGGAACCAATTAGTTAAACTATCTCTTCTTCCTTTTGCCAAAATGTTTTGTGTGTGTCTTCCTTTTATTGAGTAACACATTTTACAATGTTACTTTTGTCAGGCTGCAGATTCACAGATTGTTTCTGATTATGTCCGCTACTTTCTCCATCAACACACGTAAGTAGATATTTCTGCATTACTATCACTTATTTTGCAATCCACATGCAGTTTTCATTGTATGATGACGTTAGCTAAATATTACTATAAATAAAGCATGCAGCATGCACCTTTAGGTTCCGAAGTTAAATCATAGTTTCTCCTTTCTTATGATGTCTCTTCTTTTTAACCACCTTCATGGTGTCAACTTCTTAAGCACTCCGTCAAGTTGAATTATCTTTCTGCCTTAACTTGCATCCATTAAAAGAAAGCAGCATTCTTTTACACGCTAGTTTACTTTCCAAGAAATTGTTACATTTTTGGACTAGCTCACTGGTTTTTGGTGGTACCAAGATTATATCAAGTAATTTTCTGCAAGTGTGCTCTTATTCTATTGAAGTCATAATTGGTGTACTCGGTATGACTGGTGTACTCGGCAGAGAAATATTCTCAACTTATGCTTCAGATAAATTTACATAAAAATGTGGAATTGTGATGGTATGCTTGTTGATGCAGGATACAACTTGGGCAGCCATCAACTGTCAAGGTTGCTGCAAACCTTGTCAGATTGTTGTCTTACAACAACAAGGTTTGTATAATTTTTTCATTTAAAAAGTCTGAAATCTACATAAACTCTTCCGATGTCAGCCTCATTAGCCAATGTCTTATCAATTTTGTTAGTTTAGTATGTGGAAACTGAATCTGGAAATCTGAATTCATTAATGTTGAGTGGTGGATACTATCTCTCGCACTTTCGAAATTTTATTTGGTTTTTGTACACCTTGTTACCACAAGAGTGATACCATATATATGCTGCACCGTGGTTGGGTTCTCTATAAGATGACAGAAGACATGAAACGCATAGCTTTCCACTTCCATTTTCTTACCGACTGTCAATAACTTCAGTAGCTAGTCCACTAAAGGAGAAAATAGATGAATAACTGAGTTCAAAATGGCATTAAAGAATATTAAGATTAAGAAAATAGTTCTTTGTTAAAATATTTTCCTAGAAAAATTAGTTTGTGCAAGAAAAGTTTTATAAGGGATAAATGCAGTATTTCAAATGACCATAATTGATACAAGCTAGAGATAATATCATTTTGCTATCTTTGTAGGGTATAAAAGTTTCTCGATAATAATTCTCTAAAGAAAAATCAGTCTGTTCAGATTAAAATGTGTAGTGTGAGTTCGAAAGTCTGTAATATGAAGTTTACTGCACTAGTTTTTTTCCTAAGCAATTAATTGAGCTATTGACCTGAATTTGAATATTAGAATTCATACCTCTAATTTCTCCTTTTTGTAGTACTGCCAACGCTGTAAAATTTTCTTTTGCTTCCTTCATCACTGATTGCCAACTTAAGTTAATATGAAGTTAATTTAGAAGGGAGAAGTATGACCATGAATGTGAAAAAGATGGAAATTGGTCACAAATATCTGCTGTAACATTAACCATTTCTCACTTTCTGTGGGAGAGATATTTTCAAGTGAAAATGATTTATTTTAGGAGAATGTGAGGTTGAAAGGTAGAAAAACGTTATGGGTCCCATAGAATGTTGTTGAATATGATTTTCGGGAAAAATGATTTTCAAAAAATCACCCCCGAACAAGCCGTAAATTTTATTTTGACAGAAGTTGGCTTATCTTTTTATTTATTTATTTTAGAATTGTAACATAATTTCAAAACAGAGAGGTCACGACCAGTTCCTTGCTTATCCTAGTTCCTATGTCAATTTCTACTTGTGCAGTTGAAATAGTTTTCTTCAGTCTTTTTATTGTTTTTACTTTAGGCTGAAGTTATCTTTTCCTATTTGAAGAATCTACATAGTGCCAGTTATCGTGCAACCTAGAAAGATACAAAACATGGGAAGTTCATACAGATTTTGAATGTGTTTGGGTAACTAATATGTTACTTACAATCTCCTTATAATGCAAAAAATAGCATCCCACTAAATGTATGGATAATAAGTGGATAGTAGTTGTGAATGTATGGTTAAAATTAAAGTTTGACCTTGACTTTACGTTATGCTCCTCTTTGAGTCCCATGATCCAAAACTCATTTTTTTCCCCAAACTAATTTTTAACTACATATTCTCCTAATAAAATAATTTTACTTGTGAATCCTAAATTTTTCCCTGCGTTTAACTACAAATTCTCCGAAAAAATCATTATTACAAAATTTGTTTTTCGAAAAATGGGGCTCAAACACAGCCTATAATTAACTTATAAGTAACTTGTAAGGAAACACACACACACTTTATATGTAAGTATTCAGTTTTCTCTAACTAATACTTCCTCAAACTCAACTTTTTGGGGGGATTATATGGGGAAAATATACATACAAATGGTTTGTCAGTTATTTATTATACTATGCTTTTTGCATTTATTTTACTCTTATGCCTTAGAAATGTGTTGGAGGTAGTATTATTTTTCCTTTTTCTTTTTCCTTTTTATTTTGTGATAGTGAATCCACAAGTATATTGAATTTGCAGAATATGCTGCAAACTGGTCTCATTATTGGTGGATGGGACAAATATGAAGGTGGTAAAATATATGGAATACCTCTGGGAGGGACTATCTTGGAGCAACCTTTTGCTATTGGAGGTGTGACCTTCCTATCCTTTTATTATAGAGTCAGTGAGTCACACTGTGACTTCAGGATTTGTTAGTGTTGCCTAGTCTTTTGGGAGGTTCCTATCTGTTTAATGAGCAGCAGTCTTATTCTTTCTCAGCTAGTATCAGGCTTGTTGATTTAGCTTACTGATATATACTGTTGTTTGTGAAGTTTTTGAACCTAATTTTTCTGTTATTTATTTGCTCTGGATTTTGACAGTGTTAGATGGTATTGTGGAAGTAGTAAATTGGTTTTAGGAAATTGTAATGATAATTGCAACTAATACTGCTGGTAGCTGTAAATTTCAATAAAGGAGCTTCCCATTGGGTAGGTCCAGTTCTAGACTACAACCAGCTCTTTTTTAAACCATTGTAGAGGTTGTTTGTAGTTGAACCAAGTTTTTAAAATCCCTTTTAAATTTTTTGTCATATTTTGAGGATAATAGGAACATATATGTATATTGCTTCGTGTGATAACTATATCTAATCACCAAATAGATATTGTGTGTGTGTGTGTGTATACAGTGAAATTCCACAAACTAATTAGAATTGTCTTTCAGACCTGATTGGGTCTCTCTAATCCTGAATTCCTGATTGACCCACATCCAGAGGGGATCCCATACTCGCTATAGAACAGGGATGCTACTCCTCTTGGATAAGATAGATATCCCCATACCATCTAGAGACTTTCTAAGGATTTTTTTATCGATAATTTTCTGTTTGTTTTGCTTTAAATTAATGATGAACATTCTGGCACATTTTAGATTCGGCGTGTTAGTTTTCCATCATCTAAAAGGGTCACTGTTTTGCTTGTCCAATGACAGTCAGAGTCATCTCAAAATATTTTTTGACAACTTGTTATTTTCAAGTTACAAACTAATTGGTAAGTGGTTCGTCTGATGGTTGAGGGAAACAATTCCTGACAATTGTTCTTTTTTACATTAGGATCTGGCTCTACGTACTTGTACGGGTTCTTTGACCAGGCATGGAAGGAAGGGATGACCAGAGAGGAAGCTGAGGTTTGTATATTGTAATTTTTATATATGTGCAATATTATTAGATTTCCTACTTATGAGGGTTCGGGAACATGTCCTCTCGAGTGTGTCACAGTCTAGTATTTTCCAACTATTCTGTTGGAACAAGTATATAATCTATGTTACATCTGTGTGGACACTGGTTTGATCTGTCTATTCTGGGTAAGAGGGGTTGTCGTCTCCAGAGAACCTACGCCTGGAAGGGGTTGCTTTTGAAGCTTACATACATTGATTTGCTTTTGATCTTTTGTGGTTTTCATCATATGATTAAGATCTCCTCAGATCTGTCTTGTTTTCATAGGAAGTTATGGAAAAATATACAAATTATTTTCCTTGTTGGTTTATAGATATTTCAGTAACTGTGGGCATGATTAGCATATGGATTGGCTGATTGCTAATTTTGTATCTTCCTTTGGTCCCTGTAGCAATTAGTGGTGAAGGCAGTCTCTCTTGCTATTGCTCGGGATGGTGCTAGTGGCGGTGTTGTTCGGACAGTGACTGTAAGTTAACTTATTTTTTATGTATTATATATTCTCCTACCTGGTGAATCACCAGCATTCTCCTGATGTTGATGTTGGACATGAACTTCAGATCTTTCCTTTATTCTTGTTGGATTTGTGGTTTGCAATAGCCTCTGCATTGAGTAAATTTTTTCTTTACTGTGAAGTAGTGTTTGTGTTGGCTGATGAATATGCATGAGCATGTTTGGCTAAGCTTTAAAAATTTACTTACTAGTAACTAAGTTTTAAACTAATCCATATTGCCTTTTGTTATCGCAGATTAACTCAGAAGGGGTTACAAGGAAGTTTTACCCATGCGAGAAGCTGCCTCTGTGGCATGAAGAGCTGGAGCCTCAGAACTCACTGTTGGATATTTTGTCAGCAGGCAGTCCTGAACCTATGATCAGTTAGATTATGATTTTACTTGGCCAAAATGTTAAACATAACTGGTAGTTGGGAACACTCAGATTGCATGGGATGGACTGTAATGTTTTTTTCTTTGTATTTTGCTCGTTCTTAAATCAAATTTCTGTTTCAGTAGTTGAAACTTGAATGCGTCCAATATCTTTGATTTACTCCATGACATGGACCTTACTGACTTTTGGCGTATTTAAGAAATACATATACTATGGAGGCAGAAGATGTGCACATCAACAGTAGTTTTCCAGCCATTGAAATTGTGTATACTGATAACGGGTATTATGGCCGTAACAATTCTACATGTACAATGTTGGGTTACAATCACTCACAAGGGAGGTGGGCCCTGCGATTAAAATAATAGTGGGCCCACCTCTCTTGTGAGAGATTGTAATTAAATGTTGTAGTCCAACATTTTACAAAGAGCATTATTCATTATAGCCGTTGTGCAAGTTACTTTCGAATAATGTTATTTGTACTACCATGGGCGACAGGGTAGTTGACAATTAGTGTGCTGGCAAAAAACTATCGGCTGTGAAAGCAACTTTTTGTTGAAACTGTCTAACGACAAAATGTCACGTGACATTCTTTCAACAAAGTTGTTGACTATAATTGTACACCCAAGTATAGTTGGTTACTTTATATTATGAAAACCAAGGGGGTATGGATTCTTCTTCTTCCTTTTTTCCCTTTTTTTTAAGAAGATGATTAAAAAGAAACTGTGTTTATATTCATCTCTAATTCTATTCTCAGTTGTAGCATTACTCGTAGAAAAACTTAAAATTTAAAGATGTCATTCATTATGTTCAAGATGTTTAAAAATAAAGAAACTCTCGAAGATGTCTGTCTTAATAATGCAGATTCATAGGCAAAGGCATGGAAGTTTCTAAGGATGAAATGGAATATTTTATTCACAAATAAGCGCCGTACATACATAATAATATTTGCAACATAGTAGGAAACAAAATAAAATGATCTCAAAAGATTGCTAGTCAAAAAAAATTCGAGCTACCAACCGAAAAGAAAAAAGAAATGCCACCAGCCCACCACTTGTCTGAACTCATTCGAGGAGATTTCATTGACTGAAAAATGTAGAGACGCCTGTACACTCGAAAACTACACCATACAGATTTCAGCTCTTTCTTGCTACGAGTACAATGTACGTAAGTGGCGATAATTTCTTTACATGAGAAAAAAAAATGTCAGATGAGCAATTTCCAGCCAAATGCGTTAATCTGTACCGGGCTTGGTTGTCCATAGTACAAAAAACAACCTCTGTCTACCTTGATCTCGGATGGCTGTTACAGTAATCCCTGGATGAGAGAGAGCAGAACCCGGAAATGGCAGAATTGGCGAGAGGAACGAACTTTCACTGCGTATCATTGTTAAGTTCCAAAGTGGAATTTCTAGCTAATTTACACCATTGTCTGAACTGCTACAATCTTGATTTTGAAGGATTCTGTTCCCAAAATCTCCATCCAAACTCATTTGTTGGACTTCTTGAGGTGAAAGGATCTTGATGCAGCGTGCGCAGTTCACGAATTCCCTGAAAACCAACAAAAGACCATAAATATTTATTATAACATTGGCATTTTCCCCGAGGAAGCAACCATTTGAATATGCTAAAAAAAATTGAAGTAAAAAGAACAAAGAACTTTTAACTACATGATATATTGATATCCTGTTCTGGAACTTGAGCACACATTTTTCGTCAAATTGATAAAGAAAGTTGAATAGGAAGATTTTGAAGACTTACTCCCAAGGATCATCCCCAACCAGCAGGACATCATTCTCATGATCCACATACACAAGTTTCCAACCGATTCTCTGTCGATCCTCCAATTGTCCCTCTATGCCAAATCTGCGAGCCAGATCTTGTTTAAGATCTTCATAACCCAAGTAACGTGCAATATCAATTGATCTGCCGACAGCTCCACGCTTGTACACCTTCACAGTAACATGCTTGCCAAGTTAGGCCTCAAAATATGAAGGAAAACAGAATAAGTATTAAATATATTCACATCTTTGTAACATTGAGCATGAAAATCAACCTTTGTAAACGTTCGCATTCGAGGGATCTGTGGTGGTGGAGCCCATGCTCCTCCGTTCATGAAGCTGCTATCGTTTATTGTGGAATCAATTGAATTGAATGTCATATCTGGAACTCCAAATGACTGGGAAACCATAGATGATGTAAGTTCAGGATGAGTTTCCTTGGGGTTTTCATAAGTGGAAACCATCACTCCAGATGACAGATTATTCGAGAAATCACCTGATCCCACCATAGATTTTGTGATCAATGGGTCAGGTATTATGGGCATGTCTAACTGGTTGCCACTGTTAGCCCCAAAAGGAACGTTGTTGTTCCTTCGATCACCCTGAAGTTCCCTATCCAGACTTGTGGTTCTAAACAATATTGACTGAGAATTGAAAGATGCAGAGTTGTTATGCTGTGTGTGGGCATCGTTTCGAGAAAGAACCGATGTTGCTGAAGATGAACTATCCAAACAATCTATATGGGTTCCAGCAGCATTGAGGTATGTTTGTGTTGCAAAATATCCTTGGTTCTGACTTTTGGATACGTTCTCTGAAGGCTTAATGTCAGGCTTTTGCCGCAAATCTTTAACTAAGTTACCATTAGAAGAAACGTTCTTTACGCCCGTTGAACTCAACAGAGTGGCGGAATACTGAGCCATCTCGTCCCCTGTTATTGTGCTTTGGTTGTTTCCGCCATTCATTGTAGACTGAACTGCACTTGGACAGTTGTTAGTGGATGGTGAAGTCGAACAAGAAGGAACCTCATCAGTAATCCCAGATTGACCTCCAACAGCAGCTCCTTTCAACAAACTGCTATCCCCTGCGGAAAGCTGGTTGTTCATTGGGTTGGAAGTGTTTCCCACAAATCCTGGCAATTCAGATTGTGTTCCAGATTGTTGATGTTGCTGAAGTTTTGGATAGGCAAACTGGAGATTGGTTTGGCTATTTTTTCTGGTCATCTGCTGTGGAATAACATGCGACTGTGGGAGCATGGTCGATTTTGATTGAGATGCCTCTGGTAGTTGGTCCGTCATAGACCAAAAAAATTTCTGGGAAACATCTGAAGGCAGCTTCTGCTGATCCTGGTGTTGTGTCAGTTGGGAAGGTGGTGGTATTGCAGATTGCTGTGATAAAATTGATTGTTGTTGCTGGTGGAGTCTCTGTAAAAGTTGAAGCTGTAATTGGTTCTCAGGCGCATGAAGCTGTTGACTTACATGATCCAGGGATTGAAACGACATCAAATCCTGCTGTTGGACATGACTCGGATTCTGCTGTTGTTGAGACAAATTTTGTGGAAGACTTCTCTGAAGCTGATTATTAAGAATGGATTGTTGCTGCTGCAAAACGTTCTGAGCTTGGATCGGATTCTGTGATTGCAGAAGTTGTGCCTGAACTTGGCTTGTTGGTAAAGTTTGATTCATTGAATTTTGTCTTGGTGGTTGCACAGTGTCAGTAAACTGCTGTTGTGTCTGTATAATCGACACCAGTGGGTTCAATGTGGAGGCCGGGGGCTTTTGGAGCTGATCTAGTTGTATGGATTGGGCTTGCCTCGGGGTATTGAACTGTAAGTTGTTAGGTTGAGGTGCAGGGAAACCTAATTGACGCGAAAGATCTGCACCCGAAAAGTTTTGCAGAATGGAACTGGATAAAGGATTCAAACTGTTTGGCTGGATCGAGTTAGCCAGAGAGGGGTTTTGCTGCATGTTCATCCACTGAACTAAGCTCATGCCAGGCAGAGCTTGAGGATCCTTCATGCCAAAGCCATCTCCAAGCCATGGCATCGTCCTTCTGAATAGATTATTGGGATCAGACAAGTCGTCATCTGCAAGGAGAAACATAATAAATTAATAAGTACTACTCTTTTCTGAATGGATAAATGAATTGTCTTATTGCTTCCTCTTTTCCTATTACCTGGCATTCCAGGTTGCCTTGGGCGCTTTGAACAAAAGAAAGGTGTAGAGGGGCAGATGAAAAATGGAGCAGTTACAGGCTCAATCTCCCAAATAGAGACACGATTGCGCCTTTCTCCAGCAGTTGATTCATCCCATCCGACCTGGTTACAGAGAGTTTATCTACTTGAAATGTGGGAATAAATAATTACTGAAGGGCGGCATATTGTACTAATTTTACCTGCAAATTACGCCATTGGGAGTTCTTCCATCTGACTGGATCCAAATCACTGATACCAGTTATTGTGCCCATATATCTGTAGAAAGCATCAGCTTAGATGAGTGGACGGTAAGATAGAAGAAACAATATAATTTTGATTTTCCATAATTTTTAAACACGCAAGTAAAATACAGCATATTAACATTGCATTTGCTACCTTCTTGTTACTGATTCCTCTGTTTCAAACATCATGCGGAAGCGCATGCCAAGAGATATTTGGTTGCTGCAAACTGCTTTATAGTACTTGGCTAAAGGGATAACAAATTCTGACGGACTAGCCCTGCTCAGATTTGAAAAATATCTCAGTAACCTCGGATAAGCAGCAAGAAAGTTCAAGTAACATTGTCTCCAGTAAAAATTTTTATGACCTTGGATTGTAGAACACAGTGAAAGGACTATTGTTTGCGGCAGCATGAGCTGCTGCCGCTAGAATTCCAATATGCATACTATCACTTGACAATACCGATGACGATAAGTTGGTTGGTTGTCTGTTTGCCCGTCTGATGCCCAACAGAAGCTGTTGCTTTTCATCCCTGTTCACAAGCACGAGACTATTGAACATACCATTTTTTGGACAATCCTAAGACTAATTAAAAGCACATAATTTAAGGGAAAGAAGAAAAAGAAATCTTTCAAAAGCTTAGATCGTTGCCTAATGAATAAAACCGAGTCGCCTGCGAAAAGCCTTTTCCCACTGACAAAAAGACTCCATCCAGTCGTAAGCAAGTGACGTTTTGGTTGCCCTGAGATATTAAATATTACAACCAATAAAGGAAGATGTAACTCTACCAGTAGCAGTAATGTAGCATCGAAGTGAACTTACCTCTGTAAATATGGCGAAATGTCCATGCATTATCGTGCAAATCCCTAGCCACGAGCTCTTGAGCAGGTGGTTGCATTGTGAAATCCTAAATAAACGAGTATTCTTCTACATGAGCTGTAAATATAAAGATGGAAGTAGAGAAGAGGATTTTGAAAGAATGATTCATCTTACGAACCAGAGGAGGAAAAGTCTTTTCTGCTGCACGGCGAGGTACAGAAAAACCACCATGAGTGCTAGTATCACTTGCGGTCAAGGTTTTGCAGAAAAACTCCATTTGAGGTTTATTTACTTTCATCGAAAGATCTGATCTCAATAAAGCATCTTTGTCAAACTGCACAGCAGACGAACACAAAGTCAGTGTTCTATATCGGACTGTGTGGAGCCTAATTGTATTGTTCACTTATCCCATCCACCACTGTCCACCAATTATCAACCCAGTTCAAGTATACTGGACAGTCATATCTTTGTATTAGGTAGGCCGAGTTTCCCACATTATGTAAAAGAATTCAATGGGCTGTTTATTTGTCTCTTAAACTCGACTTGCTAAGATGCAAATAAGAGAAAGCAGTTTCACTACACTATAAATTCTTCAGTTAAAAGAGGTCCCCCACCGAAGGAACTGGTAGGAGTGTCATCTGTGCATAAACTTCATCTGTTTCCGGGTCAGCCTAAAAATTCACATGGAATAAGTAGCGTTATTATTGACATGGAAAGCGAGTTAAAATTATCGAGTTGTTGAATGAAAAATAAAATGAAAGAAAGGCAGGCAGCATACAAGCAAAGTGATATTGTGAAGAAGGCATAGTAACTTTGAAGGAAGATTTGGATAGCTCGGAATTTGTGCATCCACGTCCTTTTTCATCGATGCAGCAACCTGAAAATGTAACTTTAGACACAAAATGTAAATTTCTCCAGAAGTTTTTATGAATACTTACTTCTGATAATATATTTGTTCAATTTACAGTCGTATTTTGACTTTACTAAGATATTTTATCCAAAATTTATAATCTTAGTCCATAAGTTGTCGAGTTCAAGTCTCGGAATACAAAATAAATTTACCCTCTCTAGCATCATCAAGCAAACCCAACCCACCCAGCACAAGCGGGCAAGTAAACATGGTCCAATATATGAGGGTGTTCGGTGTAGATTAAAATTAGATTTTAAGTGAATTATGATAGAAGTTTTTGAAATGTGTGGTTGAAAAGATGTGAGACCATGAAAAATGTGGATGTGGTTGATAATGACTGTTTGATTTTGACTTAGATTAAAATCCGGCCCAAACAGGCATATATCTCTTTCCTAGCTAGTTAGCTAACCTTTGACAAAATCAAAAGGATCTCAATTTTCCAGATCATATGATCTGATTATTTCACCAAATAACAGATCATAAAAACTAATAAATATAAAAGCACGCATGTGCTTGTAATAAATAATAATGGAATTAAACCATGCATGTGACCAAATTATGCTACAGATTGAGCAAACTCAGCAACTGCTGTCTGTTACAAAGTGAATTTTAGGCCCAAGGCACAATAATCGCACTAGAACGCACCAAAATATTGATACATACCATAAATTATCTGGTTGTACCCGGCTCATGGACTTCGCCTACAGCCAAGCCTAAAAGGTGGCAATAGGTCGAGCCAGCTTTGACCCTCAAGCCCAGCTCGTGTCCACAAACTACGCTCGGTTCGGCCCCCACCAGGAACCGTCCCCAAGTTGGTTCCTTTTATAAATAATAAAAAATAAAATATATCTCACAACAAGCCTGCTCGTAATTTCACGTGTTATGTCCGGTCGGCCGGTGGGACCGAGCCCGGAAGAAATGAGGCCAAGAGCGACTAGGCCTGTTTGTCACCCTTAACCAAGCACCAGGGCACGGTCCGTCACCAGTCGGACCGTGCTTTTCATGTGGAGACTGGTCGACACATTTTTGCACATGTTAAATATTACAAGTCATGATAAGAAAAAGGACCTGTTCACTGTGGCCTTGAGGGAAGTAGACGACGTGGGTCCCAGCGACCGGCATGTTGATCAGAGGGCCGGCGCACGCTTGCCATAGCTCTGGGTTTATTACGCTCTTCTTCTCCACTGCGATTATCCATTCAATTGATTCCATTAAATAAAAAGAAAGTATTTCTTACATTTGTGATGCTTATAATGATACAAATAAAGAGTACATTTATAGATTTGTAGAGAGAGAGGAGGTGGGAAGTAAGACCTTCAGCTGCGTCTAAGGTGGATGTGGCTACCGGTTGAGCTCCGGCGCCGTTGGCCGGTGTCTTCATTATTGTTCTTGTATTAAGCTAAAATAAATGGGCAGAGATTCTTAGCTGATATTCATACTGCCGGAGAAAACTCAGAGCTCCGATTTGACCCAAAGAAAAGACCCTTAAACTAGATCAAAGAGTCAGCTTTCTTTTCAGCTAAGAAAGGAAATTATTTTGTTAATCAAAATGTAGAGGCCAAAAGAAGAAAAAACTGAGTAAACTTTTCCGGTGAACTTCCCCGGGGAGAATTTTTTTTACGGCGAAAATGAAAAGAGAGAGAAAGGGCAGACAAAAGGGACTTTGGAAAAGGAAGTATGCTGAGTATATGATAGACCAAATGCTGCAGTTTTACTTTAAATTGCCCCCTCTCCCATAAACGCACAAACTCTCTTTCTCCCTCTGTATCTATCTGTATATATTTCTTTCTCCTCGGAGAAAAAGCTCTCATTTGCAGTCAATCTCTTTCTTGTTTTTAGGACAAGGACCAGCCTCTCTCTCTCTCTCTCTCATTCTACTCAAAGCTTTCACCTTTTTTATTACACATACTCTCTCTCTCTCTCTCTCTCTCTCTCTACGTCAAACATTTTACTCTCTCCCTCCCTCTCCAGATATATAGATAGATCATAGATACATAGTTATGCTGCCTGAAAAAGTTTTGTAGGGGAGTGAATATTTGTTACGATCACTAAGTGGTAATATTGTAATTTATTTGTTAATAATTAAGCTGTGGTTATCGTGCTTTTTACTTTATATTATTATTATCACGTCCACTGTCCACTGCATCCTTCCATTTATTTATATTTTTCTTTTCTTGGAATCAAATATTCCTTTCTTTTTTCCAGCCATGCTTGATTACTTAAAAATCAAATTTTTTGTATTTTTTGATAAAATTTAATCAAAGTATATTATTGTAAAGTTGATAAAAGTTGTGAATGTCACGGAGTTTTAAAGAATGGAAACCAAACAAGGGTTCTCTAATTTGTTATTTATTTTTTCTATAAATTTTTATCATTTTTGTTGAAAAAAAGAAAAAAAAAATAATGCCATCAGATTTGTTGATTTACATATAATTTCTCGTCAAATTTAGAGTGGATCAATGGCGAATTGCACATTATACAAATATGCAATAAAAAAATTTATTATTTTTTGATGAGTAACAGAGAAGATAAAATCACGTGATAAGAAATTATAAATACAATGTTGTCAGCATATAGCCCATGTTTGATATCAATTAAAAAGATTTTTTTAAAAAAAAAAAGTTTTGGAATATTATTTTTAGATAATGTGTAGTTAAAAATTAGGAAAAGCATTTTAAATTTACGTAAAAAAATATTTTATTATAAAAATATGTAATTAAGGGTGTGTTTGAATCACATTATTTTGGAAGAATGTATTCTGAAATAGTAGATTGATGGAGAATGTGTTATTGAAAAAGAATAAAAAAATTATTGATATGATGAAAAATATTATTTTATTGAAAAATATGTGGTTGAAATAAGTAGAAGAATAAGAATGAAAATTTTAATGTGTACTTAACATGGGCTAAGAATGAGATTTTTTTTAAAAGAAATTAAAAAATGATAGACAAACAGTGGCATGTATCTATTCTATGAGATAAAATTTTAAAAATGTATGATTGAAAATGAGTAGAAAAATGAGAATGCAAAAAATAATGTGGCTCAAATAGGAGCTTAAGTGGGAATATGGGAATTAATGCAATTATCCAAACTAAATACGTTCACACCACAATTTTAAATAATTATAAATTACATTTTTAATGCACGAAAGATTCATGAACTTTACATGTTTTCACATTTATGTCTCACATTTTTATTCTCAAATTAACATATATTGTACCTGCTTATTGTTTCTCTCCAATTAAAATTTGAAGATTATTAAGTAAAAAAAAACCTCATTTTCCTATTATATTTTTGAATAAGCTAAATAAATAATATTATAAAAGTATAATTGAATATTTGACCCTCAATATAGAGCACATTTAACAATATTTTTGGACGAAAATTATGATTTAAGTATAATTAAGATTTTTGGTTAATGAAATGTTAAAAATAAGAATGTAATTAAAAAAAAAAGTAAGGATATAAGTGTGATAATAAATAAAATTTAATAATATTAATATAAGAGCCTGTTTGATTATGCTGATAAAAAAAAAACCTCATTTTCCTATTATATTTTTGAATAAGCTAAATAAATAATATTATAAAAGTATAATTGAATATTTGACCCTCAATATAGAGCACATTTAATAATATTTTTGGACGAAAATCATGATTTAAGTATAATTAAGATTTTTGATTAATGAAATGTTAAAAATAAGAATGTAATTAAAAAAAAAGTAAGGATATAAGTGTGATAATAAATAAAATTTAATAATATTAATATAATTAAAATGTACTGTATTTAAAAAGAAAAGGTGGTGGTATGGATAATCACCCATTGACCAATTGTGTAGTTCTGTTTTTTGACGTTACACTCATTAATTATATGAAAAGGACTAGAGAGTTGGCCAAATATTTAACTAATTTTAATTTTGTGGATTAGTTTTATTGAGGTCCGGTTTGAAAACTGACAGTGGGAACAGTTGATATAAACATTGTTTTGGGTTTGCAATAATGGAGGAAAAAAAATTNGTAAGGATATAAGTGTGATAATAAATAAAATTTAATAATATTAATATAATTAAAATGTACTGTATTTAAAAAGAAAAGGTGGTGGTATGGATAATCACCCATTGACCAATTGTGTAGTTCTGTTTTTTGACGTTACACTCATTAATTATATGAAAAGGACTAGAGAGTTGGCCAAATATTTAACTAATTTTAATTTTGTGGATTAGTTTTATTGAGGTCCGGTTTGAAAACTGACAGTGGGAACAGTTGATATAAACATTGTTTTGGGTTTGCAATAATGGAGGAAAAAAAATTGCTCTAAGTTAATTGGGAATATTTCTATGGGAAAACCCCCTCAAAAATAATTGTAATAATTGAGAAACCTTTTATTGAAGACCATTATTGTGATTATTTGGAATCTCATTTCTAGGGTTGAAATTATTATAATGTTTCTCCGTACGATCACGAAATTGAAAATTATTTGGCCATTGAGAGTTGTTGCGTCCAAATAGCAAAATTTTGCTTCGTAACGAAATCTTAGGGCTTTTGAATGTTCTTTTCACAATCTAAGTGTCCTAATAGGAAGGGTCCGCAGACTTAGTCCTCCTCGTTAATCAAACTGTGATTTTTAGTATTTAGTAGAAGTGAAAGGAGTTCGGAGGATCTTATCATTTTTGAAACTCCTCCGTTGGTCTCCGTTAAAAATAGATTTTGAAAATAAGAAAGAAAAATATATTTTTTTTTAACAAAAAATGGAACCCAAACATAGTTTTTCTTTACAAAAAATGGAACCCAAAATGGAGCTGTGATTGGTGATACGTTGACAACACTGCTTTTAAAACTGTTCAATGATATTGCACGACGTGTTTTCCTAATTTTTAAATCTATCATTGAGCATGTTAGTGTAGTAAAACTCGTCATTCTTATATTAGCGGGCAGATGGATAGATGTCTATGACAAATTCTCTAGCTATTACACGGTTGGTTGGCTCTATGACGTACTGCACGTATAAATCCTTTTTAAAGTTAGTTAATTCTAATCCTCTGATTAATTAAAGAATAGTAAGGTTAATTACTTTCCCTTTCATTTGCATTGACTGCAACGTGGCGTGGCGGCTGTTGCAATGCCTATGAGATGTTGACAGCTCTATTTTTTTATTTTTTAAGTATTTTAGATCGTTTGATTTGTAATGTTTGTATCTTACAATTTGCACCCACCATTTAGTTTATGTACATTCCCCCCCCCCCCACCCTAGCTGTTTTATAGAGTATCATAAATATATTTAAGCTCCTGTTTGATCACATTATTTTTTCATTCTCATTCTTGTACTCTTTTGCAATCACACATTTTTCAATAAAATAATATTTTTCATCATATCAATAATTTTTTTCTTCTTTTTCAACCACATATTATCCATCAATCTACTTTTTCAGAATATATTCTTCCAAAATAATATGATTCAAACACACCTTAAATATCTCCATATTCCCTAATTCTTTTGAAAAGTCACCCTTCATAGACTAGCTACTGTGTTATTTAGATGAACACAGCAAAAAGTGACTAGAGAATTTCCTCAAGTCCCAACTCCCAACTAGGTTTGAATACTTACAAACTATCGAGAATACCATGAAAGCCTACCGGGAGACATAAGGAAGCCCATTTCAAAAACTGACAGAATTTTTAGAACATGATACACTCTCAAGTCTCAACAACCAAGATTTTTTCTCTTGATCACATGCTAATTTAATTCCTAAGATTTTGCCATCCCGAGTGCTCAAATTTTGCGTGATCATTTGGTTTTAAAGTATGTTAATATTTTAGGCGGGGTAGATCAGTTTCTCATAAGATATATGAGTGTCTTCTTATTTGCAGCAAAAAATTGAAAGAAAGTCAATAAGACAACGAGTTCAGGACATTATATTTCAATTATAGCTCCCGTTTGAGCCAAATTATTGTACATTGAGAATGAAAAAAATATTCGTTATTGGAACTCATACAAGAGATAAAATTTAAATTTAAATATTGATGTATCTGATCGATGACACAATAAATCTAAAACACAGCAAAAAGTGACTAGAGAATTTCCTCAAGTCCCAACTCCCAACTAGGTTTGAATACTTACAAACTATCGAGAATACCATGAAAGCCTACCGGGAGACATAAGGAAGCCCATTTCAAAAAGTGACAGAATTTTTAGAACATGATACACTCTCAAGTCTCAACAACCAAGATTTTTTTCTCTTGATCACATGCTAATTTAATTCCTAAGATTTTGCCATCCCGAGTGCTCAAATTTTGTGTGATCATTTGGTTTTAAAGTATGTTAATATTTTAGGTGGGGTAGATCAATTTCTCATAAGATATATGAGTGTCTTCTTATTTGCAACAAAAAATTGAAAGAAAGTCAATAAGACAACGAGTTCAGGACATTATATTTCAAGTATAGCTTCCGTTTGAGCCAAATTATTGTACATTGAGAATGAAAAATATATTCGTTATTGGAACTCATACAAGAGATATAAAATTTAAATTTAAATGTTGATGTAATGAATAAAGATCATATTTTTTATTTTAATAAAATAATAATGTAGATCAAACGGGGCCATAATTTAGAATGCAGGAGTTAAAGTGAAGTTAACTTTACACGCATGGCTTGTTTTGCAAGTTTTATAGAATTTAAGGTATCTCCATAAAGGAGCAAAATATATAAAATTATTTTTGCAAACGAATTTTCCCATTGGTGCAACTTTTAGGCCGTGTTTCCTGGAGTGGTAGGGCCCAGTGATTTGACCAAAATGTGAACTGCTGAAAACACTGCTGACGTGAAATAATCGACTACCTTTTACTGATCTAAATCGAATCTTAGCCGTCAAATTACTGGACTGGACGACGTGTTCTTTTATGTTTTCGGCTGCTATTCCGGGTTTGGTTGCGATCTTTATGCTTTCGGCTACTAGCTCCACCACACTCGAATCGAGTATAATTACGTAAGTGGTAAAGTTGATAAATTTCATTAGGGGCAGCAGTGATATTTCAATGTTATCCAATTGAGTAATTATATTTTAACTCAATCCAGTAATTATACTTTAATTTTATTTTAATTAAGATAAATTCATCCATTTTCACTAACAGAAATTGGTGATGTAATATTCAATAAATGATGGTAACAAAGCAATCAATCGAATGATTGTCATTCTACTTGCAGTCAGAGAGCTTCTATCGAAGCATTCTAGCGTATAATAAGTACTAATTTAGTGAAATAGATGATGATCGTCATTTCTTACTATCACATCATCGATTTTTGTCAATGTAAGTGGAAAAAATTAGATAAAGTTATCTATTTTAAATCAAATTAAAGTATAGAGCTAAGTTGGGCTAGCTGCTCACACTAGCGCCCATGATAAGCCAACAAGGAAATTTCTTGTATGAGCTTGTCGACTCGTACTAGTTGGTTTGCTAACTAGTTCGACTTGTCCCACCAAGAGGCGAGCTCGTGGGACGAGCCAAGTCACTTTTCAATTGAGCGAGTCAATTTGCTCGATAGGCCCAATTAAGCTCGATTCAACCCTTTTAACACCACTTAATTACATTGCTACATAAAAAGGTCGAGATCAGATAGATGAATTATTGGATATCTTGTATCCTAGTTTTGTTGACTGGTAAATGTTACACCGTGACAACATCGACAACCTTACTATTGAACAATGCACATCAGCTATGGTTAGGGCTTGGCAAAAAAAAAAAAAATTGAAAAACCAATCAAACTGTTTGGGTCAGTTTGACATGGAGTAATAGGCTTGGTTTGATTATTATTATTTTAACAAAACCATGGTTTGTTAGTTCAGCCATGATTCGAAGCCTCAAACCATGATTAACCTGGTAAATTTCCTTTCACATTCTCATTATGTTATACTTAGATTTGTTTCCCTTCTCATGTAATCAGGCTAAATTATGCATAAAAAACAACAAAGTTGCTAAATTTTTGTTGATTTGTCTCTATTAACTTGATTTTATTCGTTACTCAATATTTATTGTAATATAAATTTATTTAGTTCTTTTAGTTCTTTTTATTTAAAGTGAACTCGAAATCAAGACAATTTTTTTTTTTTTTTAATTCAATTTAAACTAAAAGTCCACATTGACTAATTGAACCAAACCGATTTGGTTTGGGTCGGTTCAATTCAAGGGCTACATTGAGTTGATTTAAGTTGAAATTCACCCAAATCGACTAAATTGATTTTGGTTTCAGGTTGGAGTCGAAACGACCCAAACCAAATCGCGCCCAAGTCTAACTATGGCATAAGCTGGGTTCAAATTCTAGTGTTTGGCACTTTTGATAATACCTTAATTGTCTTGTCTGAAAGTTTAAGCAATCAAAATGGATCATGTTAATCCTCATGTGCATATGAGATTCATTATTTAATCAAATGTTGATACTGTGCAAATTTCACAAATAATTGACGTCAAAAACTTAAACTAGGATCTTTATTTAACTCTATTATCATGTTAATCATTTCATCTAAAAGTTTTATATGTAAATCATTGCTAAATTTTTCTTGACCGCCTATAATGTGGTCCTAGCCATCAAAAGATGCAAATGGTCAGTGCGTCAATTGACGTGGTTATTACGAGCTTAGATGCCAAAAGGCATGCATCTTTTCATTTTTACAATTTTTTTTTTTGTCTATTAATTTATATGAACAACTAAGTAAAAATAATTATCAATAGTAATATTAGAATAATTAAATTAATATTAAAAAAAAAATTATTACTCCTAGACTCGAAAGGTTTAAAATTCATTGTTGACTTTTCACTTGTATTAAATCCGAATTTTAATTCGTGCGGCATAGATGGAGTGTTTACTTTGTCTTATGTCCACACTTTTGCTTAATTTTATTACATCTACCCATTATTTTATTCAATCAAATAATAATTTTTTAATTATTTATTATTTATACTTTAATTAAAAATGACAGTAATTAATATGATTAAACTAAATTATCGACGTGAATAAGATATAACGCGTCAATTTCCACTAGCAATAACATTATTTTGCGAGTGCAACTATAACTACAACAATTACAATAATATTTTCAAAAAAATTAGGATAATGATTTCTAATAACTCTTACTTAATCAATATAAATCACACAAATAATTAACATGAATTTCAATAATTTTGAATATTCTTTTTTTATAATTACCATATTTCAAATTTTGTTCTTAGGGCCCGTTTGACGGGTTTTGAAATAAAAAAGTTGATTTGAGTATACTTCGATAGCTTTTTAAAAGTGTTTTGTCGGATTAAAAAAGCTTTTAGAGAAAATTAATCTAAGATAATTTTTTAAGAAAAATATTCTACAAAAGCAAAAATACAAGTCCCGTCAAACAAACTCTTAGATAGGTTACACTTTCATTTGGATTAAATATTTGGCTCCACCCCTACCACTGGTAATATTCAAATAATTTAATTTGAATTATTATCAATAACTTTAACATTATATTAGTTCACTAAACTTAATTTTAAACTTTCTTATATTTTCAAGGTCTTGATGATTTCTAAAATTAGTAACAAGGTGGTTGTAATGCATTCATATAAATCGTGCATAGACAAGCATACAAATTGGGATGAGTAATGTACACGGACATAGGGGATGATCGAACACATACACCTCGAGATCGGACATTATTTTATTCACATGAGATCCACGCGCAATGTGAGGGTCAGTCACTCGATGTATCAAACATTTTCGGGCAAAGTGAATTTACTCAATTGGGATTGCCAAACATAAGAAAAATGTATTTTTCTATTGAAAGATTATCTCGAAGTGCAACATGTCTTGCTGAAACAGTAGTATACAGATGGAAACCCATTAAAATTCAATAAAAATGACTTAAAATTTAATAATTGTCTGATCACTTGAACTTTATCTTTCGAGTAAAGAAATCAAATTTAAATTCTGTTGACACACTAAAACTGCAATCCAAATTAAATAGTTCAAAGAATTAAGCCCAGTTAGGGAGTCCAGAATAAAATTTCAAATAGGATCATTGATGGATGCGATGGAAGTCCACAAACACCGTAACATCATCGTCCAAGCTTGTAAGACGC
>CAIGRQ010148085.1:0-13340 GCA_903798375.1 Fraxinus sp. D2006-0159
CTTTGATATTACTATTATACCATGAAATATGAAGAATTTGCCATTTTTCCAAAAATACTTGAAGAAAGAAGGATGGTAAAACTTACGTGTTTGATAAGAAAGTATTAGTCAAAAAATGAGAGAGAGAGAGAGAGAGAGGTCATATTATTTTTTTATTTTTTTTTTGTAGATTTTGATAAAAATTGATTAAATGTGTGGTTGAAAATTATGAGTCTCATAAAATATGATGTTAAAATTAGTTGTTCAATTTGACTTAAATTAAAATTTGGATTTTAATTTGTACCAAACAGGAGTTAAATATGTTTATGATAAAAAAAATAAAGTGACACTTCTAGATCAGCTCATAGAGATTTTAGCAGAATTACTACGTTAGTTTTTTGGAATTTGAATATAATAGGAACGCAACTTGTTGGAATTTTAGATAAGAATTTCAATGGCTCGATATTTCTTGCTGGGTATTCACCTCTTCATATAGACTGGAGCTTACCGCCCAAGTCATATTTCTAACTTAAGTTTGTGTGCCACAGTCCTTTTTGGAGAGATTTGATTAGATGAAGAGTTCGATTACGTCATATGATGTCTAGACCTTGGCCCAACACTTTAGGTCATTATGACTTTCTTTTGATTAGTTATTGTGAGTGGTGTTATCATTCTTAGGGAATACCTTTTCAATCATGTCATGATTATGTTTCCACATGATGTCTTCCATGAGTTGACATACATGAGTGGAGCCCTTGGATCGACCTTTTAATACTATCCTGATTGGTTTCAATGAAAAAGGATGAACAAGTCGAGGTGGACCCCTGATCCAACGTGAATATTCATATCGACACCAACAATTGTTCTCCAAGGCCAGAATTCTATCTTTGGAGACATCAAACCGCCTTTTCTTTTTTTTTTTTTCTGGGTACAATAAAAAGACTGCTCTCTATTCGATTTTTCATTTGCAATAATTTACTTAATGTCCATGGAAGACAACGCGTCATTTTACGTTGAACTTTACTATACATTGGGTATAATAAAAAGAATGCTGAACTTTATGTCCATGGACTCCTATTCCTTTCTTGGTTGGACCAACTCAACCGAAAATTCCTCATAAATCTTTCTTTATATTTAGAGCCAGAAGCAATACGAGGAAAAATCATCTCAATTTTATGACAAATTCTATATTATGGCTATTCTCCACTAACCATAAAGAAATAGGGACAATATTTCTTGTTCATTTCCATTGCTGGACCTGGCGATCAAACTCTTGGTGAGGTTACATTAATCAACATGAATCTCAAATTTGGTTCAGATGCAAGTCTGTCTTGAATCGAATCTCCTTTTCGTACAATATAGATAAACTTGAATCCAAACAACAAGTGAGATCATGTTAAACTGAAATCTAATTTCCTTCTTGTACAATGTAATAACAAGAACTATGATCCCGAGGGCAACCATATTTAGCAGAATAATGCTACTGCTATCTTTACATCATTGATCAAAGTTCAAAACCATGCAAAGTTGCATGTATTTTCATACATGTACAAACAAGGCTCTGCAATATTCGATTCTCCTACATTAGCCGAAGCTGCTATTCTACTACTACTACTACTACTACTACAACTAATCTCTCTCTAACAATAAAACATTACTCTTTTTACATTTTCTTTGAGGGCCGGCAGTGGGCGTACGGACTCTCCCACTGCTCGTGCACCCTTGCAACCTTGACCGGTACTGCAGCCATTTTCCTGAACATCCGGTTCCATGTAGAATCTTGCCCGAAATGCAGCCAGATGTGCATAATAAGCGGGAGGAACTGTGTAAAACCAACAAATCATGAGTCATTTGAATTCAAACTTGAAACAAAGAACTGAAATTCTCCTGAAGGAGATGAGAATAGAATCTATGTCATGTGCATTGCCAAACCGACTTAGTATATAATTATGTATGTTCATAGACGGTCGGGTCTTAATCAGAAAAAAAATTGTCAGGTTGGGTTGGCTCTCTCTCTCGACCTCAGTGTAAGAATAGGCTATATAAGCGATGAAATGCCAGTTAAGGAACAAGTGAATGAGTTGATCATTTGGTATTTAAGTAACCTATTGATGAGTTTCTTAGATGATGGAAATAAATACTGAATTCACTTCAAGAAAAGCAGATTTTCTTGAAAGGGCACACTTTCAAGTTTAAAATTATTATGGTCTCTACCACTGGCTCTCACCGGGCAGGCAGCAGTACAGATAAGTACTTTAAAAGAGATGGTGCCAGGAAAATGTCTTCACTTACCCACGGAGACAGAACGCGTGCATCTTGCATATGTATAGCAGAGATTATTTGTCAACAACTGAATTCCATCAGCAGTAAAATTATTTTCATCCCAAAGGACATGGTAATGTGCTGGCCGACTTGTTCCCTGAATGTCAAAGAAGAGGTACAAAGTCGTGAACTTCCAAAATCCTAGATGAATTGGTGAGCAAAAATATTGACTAAAACTAGTGAGATGAGATTCGCATAAATGGTGACAACAGTGATCAGTGTTTTAAAAATGTAAATGCACCAGTTGGTTAGAGACTTGTGAAAATGAAATTGACCTTGTGAATGAGTTCAATTGAAGTTTTATATGATAATGAATTGAACAAGCTAATTGGGTGACAAAAGTTACGTTTTGACAAGTACTAGAATATGACTTTCTAGCAGTACATGGATAGAGATCAGAACATAGATTACCGAATTAGATTTTCTTTTATGCTTGAAAAGTTGTCTTACATTTATATTGTCAGATACAAAGCAACAGCCCTTTCTATTGCTATTCTGCATTACACATAATAAAAGTTCTGGTGTTTTACCTGAATACCAGCATGGCTACAGAGATAAAAGTCAAACTCCGTTGGATGACAGATTTTAGAATCAACCACCGTGCCTGCAAAAAAGGGAAAATGATAATTATTAGACTCAGTTACGAAAAACATTAGATAAGTGCACATTTCTTGGCAAGTTTATGAAGAAAGTTCTATTTTGAACAATGTTATTAGGTACCAGGTAATATGTTTCCACTCTTGTCAGTGCTGCTTTTGTCCCGATGGTTGTTTGCAAACAACCTGGTGTGATGTCGTTTTTGTACCACTACAAACGTCACAGGGGGTTGGTAGTTTGGTTCCAAAGAGGCACAAGCCTGTATAAAATTTGTCATTGAACAGGACAAGCTACTTAGCAGAGCAAACTCATCTGGGCCTATTTTAGGCAGTAACAAAGCTTAAAGAGATATATTAAGTACCAGAAACATTGTAACTAACCTTCCGAATTGCATCCAACTCGAATAATAAGACTTGATAGAACTGCCCTTCACTCACGCCATCCCTGCTTGTTTTACTCCTCAAAATCAGATACATTTGAAAATACATTTGTGTGTGTTGAGTTTAAACTGAATTAGGTTGAATACAAAAACCACGTTGGCATGAACTTAAGAGTGATTTATGTGGATTTGTATCATTCAAGACTGATGTATAACAAAATATTGCTTAAATAAAATCGTACCAAAGCCAATCAATAGACAATTCCAAAGATACAAAAGAGTTGATATGCATGTTTGAAGACAATCCCTCTACTCCTTGAAAGCATACAGACAGTGGAAGAAAGAGAAGTATGGCAATCTTAAACAACTTCACCTCTTTAAGAAGAATAATTTCATTACAGAACAATCGAACATAAAATGGAATTGCATTTTGATAAACAGAAAATATTAAGAAAATAAGCTGGATGTAGTAAGATCCTATCAAATCAAAGATCAATTTCAGGTTCTGCCTTAGGTGATGGACGCAGTGATATTGTTAGCATTTCCAAGAATCTATGTGATGAGATTAATGGGTGGCTAAGATCTGCATTCAGCATTAATTGTGTGCTATGACAACAAAGTGAACAAGGTGTAAAATGCAGCAATATTGCTTTCAAAAATACATGGCCAATAAAAGAGTCATATAGACCTGTAAAATATTATCCTCTGTGGTTTCTGCCCAGTGGCCTTTCTGAAGGAGACCAAAAGATCCCTGCACAAGAGGAAAAATACATAAAACATGAATAGGTATATTTCGCTACACCAGCCCCAAAGATAAATTAATAAAAAAAACATGCAAAATGCTAGGGATAAGGAAAAAGGAAAACCACCATACCTGATCATGCCGCCACTAACTGTTCCACAAACAGGATCATGCCAGGTTTTATATAAGTCTTGTATCAGTTCTTGTCTATGAGCTTGAGCGCAAACCAATCCTGCATACTTTGTGACCTCAGGCCAATCTTGAGAAGCTACGACCTACATTTAAAAGACACATACTTCAGCAATCTGGCATTTTATCACTAAGAATGGTTTGAGTTGAAGAGATTTACAGCAGCTATTGATGGACTCGTCTCCTCCCCATTCTCAGGGTGTGTCACATCTGCTCCAAATATGATCGTTGGTATGTCACTAACCAAAGGTATTCTACAGCTTATAGCATCTAAGAGAACTGTGTTTCTGCCACCCATCTGGTTGACATCATATAAAATGAGCTCAAGAAAAGGAATTATGCTCTGTATGAATTTAAATGAGAAAGATAACATATGCACAAACCGCTGGAAAATTTATGGAGCCCCATTTGATGTAATCCATAAGTTTTGGATAGTCAAATATATACAAATCACGTGTCTGTGTACATTTGGTCAGAGGCAAGAAAATGGACAAATGGTACAAGCGGCTGTGAGGTTTTTCCTAAAGTGTTTGTTTGCACCAAAAATGGAGACGCTTCATTTTGTGAAGGAGAGGGAAAAAGGGAAGGGTGTCCATCAACGTCTTGGAACCATTTTCTCGTGTTATTTCTACAAGCATCTGTAATCTTATTCTTTACCAAGAATCGAAGGTATGCTTCGAATACTATTGTGTTTTTATAAGTTGAGTTGGCACTCGTTTTTCTTGTTAATGATGTAATAAACGTAGCAAAATGAAGTGTGACATCAGAACAATCAATCACACCTTAACATTTATTTTCAAGGACACATTAGCCAAGTATTGCTTGTTGATCTTGAAGACATGTTTCGTAAGACAGCATTGGGAAATCAAACCCAGATCAGTTTCACATATTCGCTTCAGATCACCTATCATCAAAAGAGTAAAAAGCAACCTTGTTATCAATTCATAGAAACTTTTTAACATTTTGAACCAACAAATCAATTTTCTTTTTCATGGCATTACCATAGAGGGACCCATTGTTGTCAGGCAAAATGGCTAATAGAAGCTCTAGTTCTTTTCCTTTTAATTTATTCATACAAGCGTGATAAACATGCTTCAAAGCTTTCTCTACTTGATCGGGCCTTGCCGTGTAGATTGGAATGACCGGTTCAGGATTAAATTCCTGTACAAAGAAAGCATAATCATTTTATACTTCTTTTTGAAATAAAGTTTTGTGCCATGTACATAACACACACTTGCCTAGAAGAAAAGTATAAAATGAAAAGAAAGAAAATCTACCATTCCAGATACTTGACACATTTGTGCCAAATCATTGCAAAAACCACGAGCAACACTCTCTTGGACACCGCGTGAAAAGTTAATACATGCCCATCGGCTGACAGTCATCCCATTGATCATTTTCTGGATTCATCATATCACAAGTTGTGAGATGCAAAAAGCTTTATTTTGAAAGAATTCCTAGCAATTTCTTAATAAAAAAAATTAAGAAGAAACTAAATTTTGACATATTTCATCCAAATTATTGAAATAAAACCTTGTTCATCATATTCCATTGACCAACTTGGGGCAAACAATTCTTTTCTTTACCAGTGTCATGATATTTCAGCTGCATGTAAGAGTGGAATGTGAAAGAGTGTACATTAACCACAGTTCAAGAAACAAATTAAAGTTTCAAATAGCAGGCATTTATTTTACCCAGGGAGCAGGAAGTACTCTAGCCTCCACAGAAGCTAGTTTTTCGCTGATTTTTATCCCAAACTCCTTCGCATATTCATCTTGTTCATATGCATTATTTTGGACAGTCTGCATTCACAGGAAATAGAACATAAGAGATCATTCTTCCTATCTTGGTCAACTCAAAGAAAAATTTAACAAACTTCATGTACCATAAGATGACCTTCATGTTATACATCATATTAATTTTCAAGTAACTTAAAACTAAATATATGGATCTATTATATTATTTACCAAAGTAAATGCTTTGCCATTTGGTTTTCTGAATTAATTGGCTCAAAAGATTTTACTTTTATCTCAATTCTCCCTTTTTGCCCAAGGAGCATGAAAACAATATATTATTATTCATGTTGTTGTGATAGGTTGTAGACAGCTAAACAAAATATTTGAAAGTTATTGGGCTATAAGAAAGGAAAGGCGAAGATATATCTTAGTATCACGGGGTACCTGCAGAATGTCATTTTCTCGATCGCGTGGTCTCTGGCATGTCACCTTCAGAAGAGCAGTAATTTGTTTCTCGCTCAACCTTTTTGTATATCGTTGCCCCTCAACAATTTTACAGGCCTAAAGAATGAATACCATTAGACCACAAACAGAAGTTCAAAAGAAAGAAAGATGAATCTCAGCCAGAACTAAAGTTGCTAAGTACTTCTCACCTCCATTGGCAAATAGTTGGCCTTCTTCTGGTTTCCTACTTGAAGGCAAGGCAGATGAGCATACTGAATTATAAAACCATACATTTCTTGAAAATATTCAACAACTGACTTCATATTTGAGTTGTCATCAACAGGAAATCTGAAGAAACATAAGATAACTAGGTTAACACAAAATAAGTAAATTGATCTTTACATTAAGCATTAATGTACACCAGGCTTACACTAGTTCTCTGGTCGGCTGAGTTGTAATGCCAGAAACTCGATATTTCCTTCGTACATTACCACGGTGAGTCACCTCGACTTTCACTCCTCTAAGGGCCTTCTTAACCTGAAATGCAATCAAGGAGCAATTTCACACACAAAAATAAAAAAAACAGATCAGAAATCTATTCTAGTTCATTTTATGCCAGATGATGATGACATGTACCTTAACACGGTCAGAATCAGATAAGGGCCTTGAAAGAACATCTTTTTCTAGAAGTTGGGCTACAAATTCTATAACTGGAAGAGCTTCAATAAAGGCAGCTGAAGCCATATCTGTAATGCAGGGAAAAAAAAAAAAAAAAGAATAGTATTAGGGAATAGACGACGGTAGTAGTGTCTAACAACACATTTTCAGCTGGAGTTCGGATTTGATATTCAGTTACCAATATTAAGCGACAGGCCCATCTGGGTGGGTCTTATACTCTGGTAGAATCCATACCATGCCTCTAAGCCATCTCCAAGTCTTTGTGGTCTTCGTATTTCTGGAGAAAAGAAGGATCTCCCAACAGGGCAGTACCTTTACAAAATGTGCATATTATTCAGCAATATCCACATGTTATTATTGAATGGCAGGCAAGAGAACTGCAAGAAGAACTTCTTACCTTTTTATTGAGAGCTCTCTCAACACAATGTCGAGAATTTGAAGTGCTTCCGTTGGACCATCGGCGCGCTTGCCAGCAAGAAATTGGCCTAAATGGTGCAAGTTTGCCTGTGCAACAAACCTGATCACAACTTTGTATTCCCTCTCTCTCCTGAAATTTTCAAAAAGTACACTTGAGCAGTTTCATAAAGTTAACAATTAGTTGCACATTAAGAAAATATAAACAAACTGAAGCAAATCAAGTTTCAGCCTCATTACTAACAACACGAAAGTAGTTTCCAGTAGGCACTTAGAATGGTATATTTAACAAGAAAACAAGCAGCAATGTGAAAACCGTGAGTTCTTACTTGGGACCGTTTATTCCATCCTCTTCATCGATAAGCTTGACCGTGATGTGTACAGACTCTTTCTACCATCATATGCAGGCAATCTCATTCCTAAATCAGATTCCTTATACAATTTCACAAGTTCTGCAATAATAGCCCTGTTGACCATTCTCGATGCCACTTCAGGGGTTATACTTACCTGTAAAGAACAGGATACAACAGAATAAAAAATAGTAGGCATAAGAATTGCAGAAAAAACAACAAGAACAATATTGATTTAACTTTTATTTCTAATAAATGCAATACAAGCAAAGGGAAAGTAAATCAGAAGCCAGTTATGAGAAGAAAACAACAAGTATAATTACAATGAATGTCAGTTCAAGGGCCCCGATTGTTTATATATGTCACATACCATTTCACTTTAATATATATCCCTGAAATATGTCTAATTTAAATGCATCTTATAAGAAAAGCAGCTTACATCGTACTGGTTCAAATCCTTGTCTGGTAACTCAGCAAAGAAATGGTTGGCCTTCACAATGCATTTTGTCCCAATTTGCCCATACCCAGGCCTACGTGCAAAACTCAAAGACTTGCTTGATGAAGGGAACCCCGTGTCCACTTCACATACGTTGCTTTCTGTCCCAACCGACCCATTATTTACGGCTGGTATAATGGCTCTGACTGGTTCAGCAGTAACTGGCTTATTCGCCACAGTGCACGGCCTTGAACTAGGTCGCATAAAGGCCTCACCTTGATCAGATTTTCGCCCGCCTCTTCCCCTTCTTCCTCTAATTTTTGATGGAGGTGAGGACTGATTTTGAGGTTTGAGGTTATGGGGTTCCTGGGTAGGTCCACCTTTGCCATTTTGAGCAGTTTTGTGGTTCTTTTGAACTAAATTAATGGTGTTTTGCAAGTGGGGTTTCACAATAAAGTGTTGTTCTAAGTTTTCATTCATCTTTCTCAAAGGCATGATTATGGGATCAACACAGAATTTTCTTATTTAAACCGAAATTTCTTGACGAGATAAAACAGTTTCTCCTTCTAATTCTTGATTATAACCCTCCAAATATACAAGGCCATCTGTACTGAAAATCCATAAACAGAGAAAAGAACAAATGTCAGCAAGATTGCCCAAAATTGCAAAATACATATAAAAGTAGAAACTTAAATTTCACACGCAAAATTAAAAAGGCACACATTAAAAAACACATCATGAACGCAGAATACAGGCATTTCAAACTATATAATAAATTCTCAAACAAAAAAAGTGAAAAAAATTCCACTGCAGACCATAAGTGAAGAGAATTCAAAATAAAAATTTCACAGACAAAATGCTAGAAAATGGTTAGAGAGAACAGTTTTTAACGAGAACAAATTACAAAAACCCATTATTTAAAGTACACACACGTGCACATATAGTGAGATTATATTACATAATATACACAAATATTATTTAGATTTGTATAAGAATGAAATCTAATCAAATAGTGGAAATACATAGAAGACATTAGAATCCTGCATCTTGTCCTCTTACCAAAACCAAGACTTGTAGCAGAAAAACAGAAAAGTATGGAAAAATCCAAGATAGTAAAGACACAAAAAACATATACATATACGCGTATGTGTGTCTGTGTCTGTGATTTTATTTATTTATTTATTTATTGTTGGCTATCTAAGAGCATTTAACACAAGAAGAAAGAGAATAAAGACGCTAGGAAGAAAACAAAAATAAAAAAAGGCAACAAGTAACGCACCTAAATGCAGAATAAGAATTAAAAGGAATAAACATTAAAAGACTCACTTGGAACCCAAATTACTTCAGTACTCCTTGATAGAAAACGACAGTTCATGAATCAAATCCAAATAACTGATTACGCGATCAAGTAGCAGAGAGTTGGCTCAAAGATTTGAAGTTTTAAACTAAAACCCACAAACGAACAATGAACTGAAACCTTTTGAAGAGACGGAAATGAGCTTAAAAACAATTGAGGCAATCTTGAAAATAGAGATTAAACTTTAAAGTGTATAAAAAAGCTTGGAAGTGGCAAAAGAACGTGAAAAAGAGCTGTAAAGTGAGGATAAAAAGATGGGTTTTGTGAGGGGTTTCAGTTCGCATATATATAATGAGAGAGAAAAGATTCAAAGTAATGGTGCCAAGGGTTGGGTGAGGAAATAAAGAAGATGATGATGAATCTTTTATATATACACGCATGCAATTGCTTTTAATGTCCTCAAGTTTTGCTTTTTTTCAGATTATATATACATATATACTTACTTTAGTGCTCATCTTTGCAGCCTCGGGTCTGTACATGCCACCCACTGAAAAGCTTAGAAAAATTATATATTTAAGTATATTTGTGTATATATATAAGGGGACAGTTGGTGGGGGGCTAGGGTAGATGGTGTACTCAGTATATAAAACTTAAAGCAATGAAAACACAGAAGAAGAATAATTCGAACTTGCAGTCCTCGCTACTGCAGAGAGAGATTTTAATACATGTCCCTTCCTTTCTCTCTCTAGATTTTTTTTCCCTCACTTTCTACTGTAACAATTCACTTTCCTTTTTTTGGTTTGTAGGTCATTTCTTTATACTGAATATTTGGTGGAGAAATTCGACTTTTTTTTTTTTATTCATTCAAAACCTTTAATAGCACGGCCACCCATGCTTCTAATTTTAAGTGTATCACTATCTGGTACAAAAAAGCGAGAAGAGATAATTGAAAAATAAGAACAAAAAACAAATTTACTTGAATGTTCTAGACAGAAAAAACAACGGATAGAAAATAAGAAAATTTACCGTATCAAAAATCATTCCAAAAATCATGACGAACCCCTACACCCCCATCGGGATCAATGGTAAGCTACTGGATCGATCCGCTACCACCACAAATCTCATAAAATTCTCATAATTGTAGTTTTACTACATATTTAGTACCATAAGCTTTTCGAGTCGAACCAAACAAAATTTGAATTACCGTACTCTTAACATTGTCCAACAAAGAGCACTCACCTTTATGCACAATAATTATTTTTACTCAGTAAATTACGTAATTAATTTAAATTTATTCCTTAGATTTCTAGGCCAACTCTTCACTAAAGCACTGGAGCTTTATTAAGATGTAAAGGTAAGTTGAAAATGGGACCCGCAAGATTTTTGTCTTATTGTTTTATAGAATGATTAGGGTTTGTTTGGACTAATCAGGAACTGCAACTAATAAGCTTGTCCTGCCTGCCTTAACAAAACCGGGGTACTCAACTAAAAAGCTGACCTACTTGTTGGGATAATCTATTGTCAAGATTATCAGTATAATGTCATACAGCACAAACGGTACGTTATTTTATGTGATGGCAGATGATTAACCCAATGAAATAGATTTCATAACACTTGTCATTTACTGTCACATGAGACGATGGCGTAGCACCAATAATATTACATAACATTATCAACATAAATTTCAATAAAATTGTTACATCTTTATTATCATAACATGTCAAGTTGAGTTGGACATATAAAATGAGTTGTGTTAGGTTGATACGATTCGATTTTGAGGCAATATGCACTCTTGATTACTTTCTAGTACATTTTCTTTTATATAAATTTACGTGGATTGGCTCATATGGGCTCCTATATCTAGTCCTAGCTTTAGGGGGAGGCCAATTTATAACAATAGGCTACGTCGAGCTGTATTTGGATTGGATCGTCGTAACACCTTAAATTAACAGTATAGTAAAAAAAAAAAAAGTCATATCTTTATAAACGAGTAATGTTAAATAATAATGGAAATAGGGTTAAGAATCAATTATGAAAATCACATTTCTCAAGCTCAAAGATCATTAATATTAATTATCAACTGGAACAAACATCATTATTGATAACATGTCACGTGACATGTTGTCATTGAGCATTTTAAAAAACAATTCAGCATTTCAGTCAATATTTTTTTACCACAACCAATATCAACAATGTTGTACAAAAATATTGTACAAATAGCATCATTCTTATCAAGTGATAGCATTGTATTTCAATAGTTATATTGCAATCTTAATTAGCTTGATGTCATTCCAATAAAAGCTCAATCAAGAATCCTTCTCTTTGTGTTTTAAATTTTGTTTTTAGGCCCCGTTCGTTAGAGATTAAAATTCAATTAAAATTAAAAATATAGCCGTTATTGGGTCTCACTCGTCTAATAAAAGTCATCAATAACGACTATTTTTTCAATTTTAATTCGATTTTAATCTCTACCAAATGGGGCCTTAATATTGTTTAACGCTATACAATCTACTTTACAAAACAAATTAGAATCGTAACTAATTCGTACTAAAATAGAATTGAACCAAATAATAAGTAAAAAGTTTTCAAACAAAGTACAAGCATAGGGGTAAGTAAGATTTCAATTAAACTTGAAAGTAAGAACATAGATTGGTAGAGTGCAAAGTATATGAATAGTCCAATTTAGTTTTTGGTGTTTGAAGTTTAGGTGGGAAAATTAGGGACAGAATCAAAGTAGAGATTCTACATGATAACTTATTGGACTTGGAACTGTGCATAATTATTGGGTATGCACTCATTCCATTTTGGTTCTTTGTGAATGTTCATAGCATTGTGTTGTCATCATTATTTCTTGACTCTATTGAGATATTATTTACAAACTTTGTGCTTTTCTTATGCTAACCTTTGTCTTCTATTGCAGTTATTAAAGAAAGAAAATGATAAAGTTTACTCTTTGCATCATTGTGTCATGTTAAGTTTAATCATGAGTACCATTATGTACTTATCGTATATTTGGCAATTCTTAACGAAGTCTCCATTGACACGATCCATAATATCATCCTTATGACTAATGTCCGAGGATGACTATTCAACATACTAACATTAGGTATTTCGTGAAATCTAGTTTTTACTCTTTTTATATGTCAATCTCGTTTAGACTATTATGCTGGCTAATAACGGGTTATTCTTCTTGTACATTGAGGGATCCATCAAGATGTCCATAATGGACACATTGCACCCCCGTATTGGATGGAGTGCCGGCCACGGACACCTTGATGGATCCCCCAATGACAATGTACATATATCCTTATCCGAACAAAATTGTAGTATGTAGGATGTAGGTAACCAACCTTGACTACAGCAATGTAAACCAATGTTTTTATGTTACATGGCATATCCTTAGTAACATCAATTCTGCCTAGTTTTGACTGATTTTCTTATCAAATCAAATATAAATCATATCTACTATCATATCACGTGCATTATTTGTGATTATATCCATAATAATCCAATTCTACCTAGTTTTGACTGATTTTCTAATCAAATCAATATAAGATATCTCTACTATCATATCACATGATGCATTATTTGTGATTATTTCCATAATAATTCAATTATATAAACCTAAGTAATTAACTATTTTTCAGCAATGTGTTACGCAAAACATGCTCTCAATACGTGTTTGGCTAAGCTTAAATTTCTTGCGTAAAAGAATTTATTTTGATCTTAGTCAAAATTAGAAAGACGCAGTTTTTTTTTTTTTTTTTTTTTTTTTTT
>CAIGRQ010148161.1:0-14930 GCA_903798375.1 Fraxinus sp. D2006-0159
CCAACAGAGGAGGAAGAAAGAGAGGCCCCCTTACCAGCCAGCCATGGCGGTTGCGGTTGGGTGTGTGTGGTGATGTGTGCGATGTCATGACGATGGTCGTGGGTGGGATGAGATGGACGTGAGTGTCTGTGACCAATTATTTGGTTGATTGTAATCAATAATTGATTAATTTTTGACAAATTAATAATGTGCGACCTAAAAATTGTGAAATTGTGATTGTGATTCACAATTTATTAAGTTATAATCAAGTTGTGACCAATAAAAGTAATCCGTGATCTATAATTTGATGTTTTGTGACCATAAAATAAGTTGTGTGATTTGTGACTAATCAACAAATTTGACTTTTAAATTTTTAATTTGTGATCGATGAACGAACTGTGACCTATAAAATTTTTGAATTGTGATCAAATTGTATAGATATGTGAAATTTATATATTTATTAATAAAATATATAATTAATTAAATCATAAATAAATTTTAATGAAAAACCTGATTTTTGAAATTTAAAACCTCTATCCTTAATTTTAAAATAACGATACTTAAAAACGTGGTTTATGTATTGTTCCCAAAATGGTATGGACTTGTCATTGAGAATGTTCTCTATCACAGTGCTAATTAAATTGTCTTTAATATGTGATTCATGTCCAGTGCTTTCTAATTCATCATTGCCAAACATCCCATGATGGAATCTACATTTAGCATAATTCTTTGGTACAAAGTATTGTACAACCCTCATAACGAATGACAAGATTTTACCTTTCTTTCTTTCTTTGAAGTTCTCCGCCCTTGTTCCTCGTTGCTATAGCATCATTAAATGTTGCTACAGATTTTATTTCTCTTGATTGTTGCCACTGACTCTTGAAGCCTTTAAACTCTGCCTAATAGAAGATTAAATCTTCCTTGGTGTACATGTACGCCATTGTTTATACTTTGCCACGTGACATTATTCAATTGGACAGTTTAAAAAAAAATAAAAATTCATTCAATTATTTGTTGACACAATGCAAATGTCAACAAGGGCGTATAAAATGAGTGTACAAATGGCATAATCCTAGAAGGTTAGCTTTTCAAATGTCTCGTACTTTTGGCAATTGAATACTTGAAGGGACGAACGTACAAGTCATGTTATATGTGTTATGGTAATGGATTCTTAGGTATGTTTGGAACACCGATCATACGATTGAATATGATTAATGAAGGGAAGTATTTTTTTTATTTAAAACTTTCATTTATTATATATTATTTAAAAGTACAGAACATACTATTAGAGTTGTGATGGATCTTAAATCTGAGTTGTTAACATAGAGCTCCAGATACATTCTTTGCTACCCCATGTAGATTGTGAACACAATTTTTCAAATTGCACTAAGTTTAAGTTGAACTAATAAAATGAAATATCACATATAAATTAATTTTATTTTTAAAGATTTTATAAGCGAAATTATATTAAGAGAGAAATTTATTTAATATTCAAAATGCCATCTTATATGCAAATCATATTCATTTTCATCATCTTAACACGGATTTTCATAAACTGATAGCAAAAAAGCTTGAAAAGAAATTGAACCGTTGCGTAGTTATAAGCAAACGGTTGTTTAGTGGCTCATCATCACATACAATTAGAAGCACTATTCTGCCAATGCATAGTTTCATCGCATGTGTAGATTACTCCTAAACTGTCCAGTTCCATGGCTTTACGGAAGTTGCATACAACAATCTAGTCTTAGAATTGATCTAACAAAAGTAAGCTCATGTTTCCAATCTTTTCCACATCAAAAGATTAAGGGCCCGAGCCGAATCTCGATCATCAGTAGAAGCCTATTCAGGTGGAAAAGAATAAGAATTGCAAGTGCAACCAACCCACAATTCCAAGTTTCAAAGCAACGCAAATTCTGGGCATTTGCTCCATCATTACAAAGTCATCTCCTGGAAAAGCAACTCAAAAACACAAGCTACCTACACTACCGACTAAGAAGGCTGTACGAGGGCAAGTCTTCGAGGCATGTAATGTGTTGCAGAAGCTCCCTTTCCAGCTGACGCTGAGTAGCTTTCATCACAGTCTACTAACATAAAAAGAGAATTAAACAATCTAATAAAGGTTATTAGAGTGTATCTATAAATAATTACCCAAGAGAAGATTAACGTTTCAAAAGGATCCATTGCTAGGGGTATTAGAGTCTAAATACAACACGAACTCTTATCAGTATAAGTGGATAGTTTAACATGAAAAATTCCCAGTTCATATTAACAATACAAGCGCAAAAGGACTCAGTGAGCTGAGTTTTGCTTTTCCATGAAGTGACCCATTAAGTTTGATAGCAATGTCTAATGAAGTACTTCTGGTGACTAAAACCTCTTAACTTTGCAATCAGAAATTTCTGAAGAAGAGATATGGAACAGACTTGACAGAGAAAGTGTATCGACTTCCAAGTTCTATATTCGAGAAAATCTAACAATTGGAGAGCACTTACATTGAAGTCCATGTAAGAAGCATGCATGGCAAGCCATTGGTGGTCCATTAATTTGAATGTGATACAGTATAGAAGGTCAAATGCAGATTCATTTTCTGCCAGGCAAAATGCAAGAAGGGTTAACTGTTAAGCATAAAAATGATCACGCAATGAACAAAAAGAAAGGGAGTGCGGTTTCACGTTTTAAATCATTAATGGGGACTTGTACTGGCTTAGACATACTATATTTTATGGTGCTGATCATTGTTATGTTAAAAGATCAACATGTTTGAAATGAAGAATGTAGCAGTGAGAATGTAAAAATGGATGTGTGGCCATTCCGTAACAGGCTAGATAAGAATTGAGAATATGCACCATAAGAGTACGTGAATTAAGCGGTTGACAACTTAGGTGGTTGTGGTGTATCTTGCATGAACCTAAAGAAGTTCTCAATTATAAAAGTGATTCGATCTCAATAGAACAGATTAGAGAGGAATGCATGAATTAAAACTAATAGGCCTTTTGTGATTGCTAAGAACATAATTGTATTCAATCTTCAAAACATGCAGTCACGAAAAGATTCATGGAACCAAGTTCAAATTCGTAGGAACAAGATTTAGTTTTTTGTTGTCTAGGCTTCTATCTTTCATCCAAGGATTGATGGCTTTCAAGAACCAGCAGAAACTTAGAAGTGGTTGAATCATCTTTTAACTAGACCAGGTGACCAGAAGAATATCAGATTAATAGCACATGCATTTCTTCCATGAAATATGAATGCTTAGAAACTTTCATTTGAAAAGGCCAGAATTGAAAACATTAGTTTCCAAGCATTACCTGCAAGAAACTTCAAGAAGGTTGCTCCCACCACTGTCCGGGGCTTTACTGCAGAGGTTAGGCAAAACACAAATGTTTATAAACTTCTTTACAACTTCACTTGATCATTCTTTGTTAATCATTCAAGCCAGAAAGAGATAAAGAAGCCACCTGCTTCTAGATCGAGCATCTGGATAAGCATGAATGTGATGTTGACACCAGCAACAGCAAATGGGTATTCCCACATGGCCCGATCACCTTCCTGCTTTCGTAGAAGATCTTGAAAAGATTTCTATAAAAGGAACCATATGTCACAGGGAATGAACAAGACTTATTTTAATGAAGTTCCATTTTTTGTAGTAATTGAGACAATAAGCAGGCACCAAACATATAAAATAAAGACAAACATAAACCGGATTGTATACTCCTATCATGACCATAAAAATGGGGGATATGATCTGTGTGTTTACGCACAAGATCGTGTGCATGAGTGGGAGAGAGAACCGATTCATACCTGAAAGTTCCTAGCAAAGAATAACAAATTTTCCAATGATATAAAACCGCCGCCCCTGACAGAGTAACCTATAAGTAAAGGTACCAAGAAATTACAGGAAACAAAAATTTATCTACTGAAAATGAGAGACAGCTGAAAAGAATTCAAGAAAATAATATGTACCTGAAGTCTGTAGACGGATCTTTTCCCTGCCAACCCATTTCCTTCCACTGCTCAGATATCAAACCAGAAAGTTCCTCCCCAGGAAAGGCAGCATCCCACAGTGCCCTCAAAGCTTCCTATAACAACACAGCAAATATTAAATTAGAGAGAAAGGCAGTCCTCAAAGCTGAGTTTCAATCCTAACCAAATGGATGGCCTCCAGTTTGAAGGTTCAAATTAATTGTAACAAGAGCATCAAGAAAATCTTTTTGAGTTTTAAATAAGATCTCAGAAGTTAGTGAGATGTAAACAGGACGATACCTGATGTTCGAGAATTGAACAATCATAAGCAACATCTATCCGCTGCTGCAGCCTCTTTAGACATTCCTCCTAATGCATGAGGTGAAATAGAACATAAAAATCTAATGACTCAGAAGAAACTAGAAAAATGAAAGTACGAGAAACGGAGGCCATATCATCATCAGTATATTTGCTTCAGCTGTTCAACTACAAACTCATGAAGCACAAATGCATGAGCGATAGTCATGCCCATCTATTAATGTAAATATATCCTCATTTAACAATTAAAGTTTTCCAGATCAGTTTTAAGATTAACTCAAGGGCACATCACATTTTAAGAATGTTCATTAATTTGGCAACGGAAGACACACAAAGAATCAGGCAGAACAACAATGTGAGCAGTAACCAACTTTAATATAAGATAACCAGACAGAAAGTTAGTGCAAATTCTTCTCCCAAATATTAGTGTATGTTTGTTGCCTTTACCATTAGTTGCATAAGTAATGACCCGAAAGATTGATGCAAGCTAACTTATTAATTAACACAAAGCCAAGTAGATAATTATCTGATACAGTAAATGGGAGAATTCAGATGATACGAAACCAATTTTCAGAGTATCAATCCAGACTATTACCTGCGCAGGAGTCAAATCAAATGATGAGTGAGCATCACTCTCTCCTCTTTGAACACAAACACATGAAAGGCCTCTGCCAAGCCATGCAGCTGATCCTGCCACAACCTCTGCCGTAAAGAAAGAAAACAATTGGCAAAGGAAAATTGGCGTTCAAATATTTGGAGAGTGATATATGATGAAACATACTCTAGGGTGCAAAAAAAATGTTCAGCATAAAAAAAAATAAAAAATAAAAAATAAAAAATGAAATAGTCAGCTTCCCCCAAGAGTGTAAATAACATACTGATGTCAAAAAAGTGCACACGGTTCATCTTTACATCTGTGAGTTATATATGATCTAAGCTCTCTATAGCAAGATCTATTCGAAGAGAAAATAATATAGCAATAAAATACAACAGTATACAGCTTACATTCATACACTTTTTTGACCTCTGACCAAATATATTCAAAATATACCATGCAAGTAGATTTCAGGGGACAGTTTCTCGCTTGGGAGACAATTAAGCAATATAGCTAATGTAAAAAATGGAACTAATGTACCATTACAATTAAGCAATTAAGTAATTCTAATTATGCAATATAACTAGTGTACCATTACAATTGAAAAGCCTCAGATATAAAAGGTAACATTAGTTCAGCGAATAAAACTATAGCATGTTAGGCACGTTGTATTTAAAAGTTACTTTTCTAGAAAGTAGGTTAATATTTACTTTTTAGAAAAGCAAGTTGTACTAGTTATAAAAAAAGGAACTCTGAAAATAAGTCTGTCTTACTTTTAGGAATGCGGAATGCCAAACATCCTCATATAACAATATTTATTTAATCATCAACGGTCTGCTCAGTATACAGAGCTAATAGGACTATATAACAATATTAATTGTAATCTTCAACTTTCTGCCCAATTTACAATTTATAAAATTGAAATGTAGAAATGTAAAAATTCAAGAAAGACCCTGAAACAGCAAACACGGACTTAGTCTAAAATTTCAAAAGAGTATCAATACAACCACAGCAAAAATGGTTCATAAATTACTGGAAACGGCAAACGGAAACTCACGAACACATTATTGCAACTATTGTGCTACATGTACATAATAAATTACATATTTGTTTACTAGCAAAGGACGTTACAAGATATGATTGAGTCAAAATTTTACGAACCAACTAAAAATATAAATAAAACTCCCCCATTTTCTTTTTGCAACCTCATCAATCTAAATCCTTAAAATGATGATGTACAAATAGCATTATTCTAATTGCAGACAGGCATCAATTAGCCAAATCTCAATTAACAGATCCAGAACCCCATCGATTACATTAACTCCACGCCTATACGTACATCTACGATACACAACATGCATATGTGTATATATCGAGAGACAGATGAAAATGAGAATGAAGAATTAAAGATAGATATATTATTGTAGAAGTATGAGACAATTAAACATACCAGTAGTAGAGTGGTAACTATTTCCTCGATCGAGACCTGACGAAATCCTCCTCACAGCAACAAACGACCCTCCTCCTCTGTCATCCATTCCTCTATTTCCCTTTCTTCGAATATTGATTTTCCAAAAATTCCGGCTTCTACTCCCACAGCTGCTTCTTCAAATCTCTCATTTCACTACTATGGCGTCGCAGTTTGAATTAATCAACACGAAATGCAGGTCGATAGAAAGGTTTCGAGATCCACTGAATTAGCATAAACACCATAAGAGCATCCTGAAAAAAACTCTCTCTATAATTTCCATATGTGAGGATTAATTATATATATGAGAATCGAATCTAGTATCATATTTTGATTGGTGTTTGTAACATTGTGTGCATACACAATAAAATGGAGGGGCGGCTTTTTCTCTCTCTAGATTTTTGCTCTTGTTCCTCTCTCTTAAAATGGAGTTTTCTGTTTCAGTTGGTATCTTTCTGTTGAGTATGGGTGGCCCTAAGTCACCAGTCCAAAATTTACTGTCCAAATTATTGTTCGTCAATGATTCATCGAGACATTACTTTACACCTATTTTTAAGTATAAGTGGCGGCAAGAGAAGAATTTAACATGTTAATTTAAAATGACGTGCCAATGAATCATTGGACGGACAACAAATTGAACAGTCAATTTTAAACAACAGATTTCAACTCGACCTTCACTACTTAGTGTCTTTTAACTTTGAGATTTATTTTTTAAAATTTATATCTTTTGCATAATTTTGTAAATCCTAACTCATATCATATCATGTGAAATATAATTTCCACTAGAAAATTCCTAATGTCAATTGGAGCATCACTTTAGTCACTATAAACTATTAGGGGGGGGGGGGGGGGGGGGGGGGTTTTTTTTCCATTTTTTATTCTCGCGGGCCGCACACATGTGAGTATCTGGTACTCTTCTGGTAAAATTTTAAATGTACATTTAACTTTTTTCCTATTTTTAAGTATAAGTGGCGGCAAGAGAAGAATTTAACATGTTAATTTAAAATGACGTGCCAATGAATCATTGGACGGACAACAAATTGAACAGTCAATTTTGAACAACAGATCTCAACTCGACCTTCACGCTTAGTGTCTTTTAACTTTGAGATTTTTTTTAAAATTTATATCTTTTGCATAATTTTGTAAATCCTAACTCATATCATATCATGTGAAATATAATTTCCACTAGAAAATTCCTAATGTCAATTGGAGCATCACTTTAGTCACTATAAACTATTTATATGCTACAAGATCACGACTATTTTAAACACTTGAGTCAAAGTAATGCAGAACGTGTTTTGACTAGTGAATCGAAAAATTATTGTAGATTTTTAAATACTCGTGATTCGGATAATATAATCTTCTTTAGTGTAAGATCACAAAAATGATTTTCCAAAAAAATTGGATAGCCTGGCTAGGTATTTTGGTTTCAATTGAAAATAAGTTAGCTTGTATTAAAAATCTTTAGGGGTTTAATACACAATGTTGGAAGGGTAAATTGACCCTTGAGTGCAAATGCAGAAGGGAGCTTGACCGTAAGATTCATCCGCCTAGTAGGGACAAAAGTCAATCTTAGTGATCCGACTGTGTCGAGTGGAATGATCATCGCTCAACATGGGTCAATCAGAGCATTTGATACTAGTTTTGTAGTAATTGAATGAAAAATGTCTTTTGAAGCTTCCATTTCAACTTTTAACAAGTTGAATGAAAAGAGAAAAAATGAAATTTGAAACCTCTAATTCTTATTTTACTAACATTGTTTCATGTAAAGTTAATCAAATAAAAATACAATGGGATTCTCCAATTTCCTATGAAGTTCTCTACCAAACTTTTCAAAAATTAACTTGAAAAGAAGCACTTTGTTGCCCTAATCATTAATAAGAAATGTTGACCATGACAATTGACCGTTGCATGTGTTTTGACTTATGAACTAAGCATATTTTTCTCTAAAATATTTCATGAGAAATAGTAAGATTAAAGACTAATAATTAATGTGCTAAGAATGAAATAATCACTTGGAATTAGAGTGGGTTGGTGGATTTGTCACATGGGATGTTGGCAAAGTGTGGTACCATGTCATGATGTTTGAAGTCCATTTACGTTAGACTGTCACACAAAAACATCAACTTTTTGTACTTTGCTTGTGGGTAACATATGTATAGTTATAGTGATGGCCTACACGCATGGGTTCCCAACCAAGTTGAAAAGTTTGTGGATTATCATTGCTAATTATCATAGAGATTTGCGATGCAACGAAAGTATGAAAATATGAAACAACACACCAGAGGTTTGGTTGTTCAGTTCAAAAAGGTTTGGGACGTATTTGCTATGATTTAATGAAAAGCTCGCAACCTCCAATAGCAAAATTCCCTTTATTTTATGTAGAAAGTTTGACAAAATTGAGAGAGAGCTCAATTTTTTTCTTCATTCAATATTAATCAATTGTAAAACTTAGAAAAAGAGAGACATAATCTAACAAAAGATATCTTATTGTTGCTAGATAATTGAAGTGCAAGAAAATATAATAAAAGTCGATTTTCAATGTAGTAATCAAACTTCTTTGTAATGAGAGTGTAATATTTTATTGTGTATTATGTAAATTATATCATACTCAATTAACTTAAAAAAAATAAAAAATTATAGAACATAGAGATGTATGAACAAAATATTCGATGTGAAAGAGCCTACAACATTGATTAGGAGATCTATGACTATCACGTGCCAACCATGTTGTGGTCCATGTAATATGTAGAAAGAATATAGTATAATAAATTTTATAATATACTAATTTTTTGGGCATGATTTTTCTTGTAATTTGGGTGTGACCCGAATTCCTTTGTTGAAGTGTTTGAAGTATTGAAAATTTCTAATTGAAATGCATGTCATGAACAATTCAAATTTAGAATATTATTGGAATCATATGTCAAGTTGAAATTCTGTTTTGGATGCCCATTGGGAGTCGAGAATTAATATTGGACTTGAAGAAGAGTTCGGAATGGAAAAAAATATATTTTGAAATCAATGGGAGGATTTTCGCCGCGATTCTGTTTTATTAACGGTAGGGCGCTAGCCCCGGCGCCCAGGCGCAAGGGGTGTAGCGCCTAAGCGCTACCACTTTGTTCCCTTTTTCCCCAATTTCTCTCATATTTCGTTTTGGACTCGATTTTTTGGTATTTTACTTCATCAACAATTCTATTCTACACATTCCCTATAAATACTACTCTTCTATACAATTTTATAATGTGAAAAAATAGATTGCTAGAATTATAGGATCTATTGTAATATTCTCTCTTATTTTTGAATCGATAAAATCTCTTAATTTCTCTACCATATTTCTTGTCTTTTTTTATTCTTTTGCTTGTGCTCACATACTTCATTATTGTGACATATAACTTCAACATCTCAAGTCGGTGGTTGGTTTCACAACAGTTTTATTTTTAAAGTTTTTATCCACACAAATCGAGAGACGCAAAAATCAAATCAAATAATTTACGAAACATCATACTGAACTTGGACAATACTCCAATTTTTTTTTTTAAACATTAGAGCAATCATGTCCATTTAATAGACGTTGTGGATATTGCTTTAAATAGGAAATTAGGAATGTCATATCGAATCGATTTGCTCTCTTTTCAAATGGATTGTTCATCACGTGACACTTGTGGAAGCAAGCTGCAAAATAATGTATATTTGAAATTATGGTGAAAGGTACAAAGACATTGAGATTCTCTTTCAAGTCACAAACATTATTGTGTTGAAATCCAGATAGGTGTGTGTTGACACATTAGGGCCCTCTTTTGCGAATAATTTAATGAAATTCATGTCTTTGTTTGAATAAGAGGCAACATGAAAATTATAGAGTCAAAGAACGGACCAAGTTCAAGTAACTAACTCGATTTTATTGTCACGTCATATCACTTTATAATTTTATTTAAATCATTTCACGTTGTTCTGTCTCTTAAAGTGCTAAACGAAAAAAAATGATGTCACGTTGACATGACAAATATATATTATCCGGACAAAACACCAATCATATCGTGTCAATATATTCACTAATGAAACTAACAAACTCGGACGAAATGACTTTGAAATAAAACTATAAATCTAGGAATCCAAATTTCACCAAATGAAGTTCAAAGACTAACTTGAAATTTGAGTATAAATTCAATAACCCACAAAATGTTTATCCACGTTTAAGAGATGGATCACAGGACAAAATCTATGAATTATCATGTCTATTATAATCTATTCGAAGCACCAAATGTGCATGGTATCATAATCAAAATATGTACTTGATTTGAGGTTTAATCCAACCAAAACTTCGGTAACCTAAAATTTTGTGAAAGAAAATTTTGTTGGCTCATTCGACATTTATTGAAAAAAACTCAGTTTGCAGGGTTCTAGGGCTTTGACTCTTCCAAAAAGATGATGAATGCTGGTGCTGTTTGAGATTCAGCTAAGATTTCGTTATATTCAAATATTTATCCACAGTAAGTAACTTTGGAGAGGAAGAGATGCTTGACATGCAAGAGGAGATGGACTAATCCACCTCCCTTGTAAATTTGCCACCGGTTTAAGTTGGTTTTACTGATAGTATTCGTCGTCCAAGCTTTGAGATACACAGGTTGAACGAAATCAAATGCAATCTATTCCAATAACTGGTTTTTCGACGCCTTTGATTATGTTAATATTATTGATATATCATGTTTAAGAGCTGCAAAAATTATGGGCATTTCATATTTCCTCATTGAGGATTGCACTAGAGATCAGTGGGATTAAAATTCAAATGTCTATAATATTAAAGAACGACGAAGTTTAATTTTATAAATAGTGTGCTACGATGTAGTCCAATACTACAAACCTGACAATACTCAACTAAATGGTAAAAAAATTGGCTGCTGCTCTGGCCAGGCATTGCTCGGCTCGGCCCGAGCTTTTTTTTTGGCTCGGGCTCGGCTTGACTCGGCTTGTTGACATAGCTAGGGCCATACATGATATGAATCTGGTAGTCTCAGTTGTCCATTTTCCACCAAGTATGGAAGCATGTAGTCTTTCATTTCACTATATGAAATTTCAAGATGATAACCAGATGCTTTAAAAAACTACACCTTCCCAGCTTCGTCCAATGCTTTCAAGCCAGCCCAATCTTCGGTATAGGGGTTCAAAATGCATTATCATTAGCACAATCCAATCTTTGGGACAACAGTTGATGTCAAAATGGGTAGGGCCGTCACCTTGCGTGCTGGGTTTGTAACCTGAGAAGGCAGGCACATTATGAGCCAAAAACAAAAATAGAGAGCAACGGTTCCTTATGAGACGTGCCTGTAGGTCCAGTCCAGCTCAGGGTGGGCCTTGCTTAAAAGATGTGTGTTCTGTTTCAGGCCTTAAACAGGTCCGGCCTGTTAACACCACTAAGTGCAGCAAAGATGTTTTTGAATGAGGTGGTTTAACATGTCACTTGAATTGATAGAGGTCATGTATTCAAGTTTTAGTACCACCTACTTTGCTGGTTAGGTTGGGGATGGTTTTAATGCAGTGGACAGCTTGGGCTCTGTTTTGGGTTTTGTGGAAATAAATTATCACAAGTTCTACTTTGCACAAAGCTACAAGTCTGTTTCTCAATGTTCACTGAAGTATGGGTCGAGCCCCTTCATGTTCATCTGCAATTGCTCTAGGACTACATGCATCGTCTCCCACTGTGGATGCACCTTATCGCCGGCTACAAACTCCCAAAGCCTACTGCCGATCTCAATGACACTACAGCCCACCTCTTTCTTTGCTCCTTTCATCCGCATCAATCCTTTGATTTCTTCCACGTGTGTCCATCTTCTTTCAATTGCGTACAAGTTTCTCAACATGATATAATTACCATCATTCCATGGCTCCATGTTAATAGCTTTCTTTACCACCCTCTCAGCCCTTGCAACATCCTTAGCATACCCACAAGCAAATACAAAGGAACTCAATATGATTCCATTAGCCTCATAAGGCATGCTCTCGATTAGTTTTTCAGCTTCCTCCAAACATCCGGCCCTCCCAAAAAGATCAACTAGACAACCGTAATGCTCAATTCTAGCAGTAAGCCTAAGTTCCTCCATTGCCTTGAACCATCTCCTCCCTTCCTCGACTAAACCACCATGGTTACAAGCTGACAAAACACCAAGCATAGTAATTTCATTTGGCCTAAACCCTTGTATTTTCATATCCAAGAACACCTCTAGCGCCTCCTTAGCACGCCCGTTGACCGCCAACCCATTTATCAAAGCATTCCATGTGCATGTTTCTCTGTGTCGTACCTCATCAAAAACCCATCTCGCTTTATCAATTTCCCCACATTTAGCATACATATCAATCAATGCTGTACATACATTTGAAGATCTAACCAACTTCTTCTGCTTCACGAACTCATATACCCAATTCCCCATATCCAAAGCACCCAAATCAGCAATTGCTGGAAGAACACTAACAACAGTAACACCATCAGGATCAAACGCTTTCTCAGTCAGCAATTCATGAAACAATCTCATTGCCTCATGGGGCTGTTTATTCTGACAATATCCACCAATCATCGCATTCCAAGAATACAAGTTCCGCTCGGGCATGGCGTCAAACAGTGACCTAGCTTCCTCCACATCACCATTACTACAATACCCATCAATCATACTAGTCCAAGACACCACATTTCTCTCGGGCATAGCATCGAACAACCTCTTCGCCTTCTCCATATCCCCTAACTTGACATAACCATCGATCATCACATTAAACGCGGCAGTGTCCTTCTCACACTCAAGCATTAGATCAAACAACTCTTTTGCCACGCCCATTTCCCCGTTTCTCACATACCCTCCAATAAGCGCGGTCCACGACACCGGACTCCTTTCAACCATTTCATCAAACACTTTCTTCGCAAAACCCATTTCCCCCAATTTCCCATACATATCCACTAATGCAGTCGCCACATACAAATTCGACTTAAACCCATATTTCACCACATGGGCATGCACTTCAGTTCCTTCAAATACAGAAAAACTCAAGCCGCAACATTTCGCCAGAGTCGAAAAAGTGTAATTATCCGGCCCAAAACTATCTTTCCTCCTCAACTCATTATACAAAACAGCAGCTTCAGAAAATTGTCTGGAATAAAGGTGGGCTTTCATCATAGTATTGCATAGAAAAGTGTTCGATTTATGCCGTATTTGACCGAACAGGCGGCGGGCGTGGTGGGTTCCGCATTGTGGGTCAGAGGAAGAGAGGGTGGCGATAAGCTTTGTGAGGAGGTTAAGGTTGGTTTCGAGGGCGTTTCGGAGCATGAAGGCGTGGATTTGAAGGAGCGTGGCTCTGCTGTGGGTTTTTCTTTGGAGGATTGAGAGGCATTTTCTCTCTTTTGAAGTCCATATCCATGTCGATTGGGTATCTTTTTCACTCATATCGTGATTGAACGCACTTTCATGATTTCATCCCTTTCTTCTTGAAAAGCAATTCATGTCGATTTCAGACTACTAACGCACTGCCACTTTAGTTCAATTTGAATTTGGGTCTTAAAATAGAGGATTGAACAAGTTGGTTCCATTCTCATTTCTAGTTAAATGTTAATTTGATTTTAAAATTATCTTATTTTTATAAATTTACATGAATCAATGCATTGTGAAACATTAATAAACATTTAACATTTTTATATATTAAAAAAAAAATACAACTATTTAGTGTCCATTAGATTGGTTTAAATTCTATAAAAAATGTCACATCCGAAGAATTCAATTTCTCATTTTGGTTGTTTGATACGAAAGTGAAAATAGAGTTCGAATTCTAAGGTACAATCACTTTAAACTTGTTTTTTTGTCAATTTCATGGAAAATACATTCGTGTGGGGTACTTGAGTTTTTATTTTTCAACTTACATGGAATTGGAAAGTCTTTTCACATTTGCCAATCAAACGGACCCTTACTGATTTATGATTTATCTTTTTGCATCACAAAAGAATCGAATCAGATTATATTGAACGGTTCTAATACAGTCTAAGTCATTTTTGCCAATGAAATCAATTATTTTGTTTTCACAATTTCAATAAAAAAAAATAAACTTTGTTATTGTACAGAAATTCAAAACCGAAACGCTCGACGCTCACCCTAATGTTAGTTTCGCCTACTTTGAGACCGTGTTAAAAAAAAAAAAAAAACGTAAAGCGTGACTAAGTTAAGTTTCAATCTAGACAAAACTAATGCATCATTTTAGGACAATAAATTTTTACAATAAGTGGGACCCACCCTTTATAGAATGAAAATTTCTTTAAGGTCCTTAAACTACGGCAATTTGTTTTGATGAAGCGACATTTTTGGCTTATGGTATTTAAAATTGCTTCATTCCTATCTAAGCTAGTGAATCATCCTCTCCTTCTACAATTTTTCCACCCTTAGTAACCCCATATATTTCTTTATCCTTCCTGTGTACTACCCCACCCACCCCACCTTACCGACCCCACCTCTTCCTCTATTTATACTATCAGGCTACTCACAAAAACTCAGTATTAAAGAAGTTTCTAAATTACTTTTCCCTTTTGCTCAAGCTAGCCATGTCTGAAGGAGGAAATGGAAATGAGAGATTCTTATGGGA
>CAIGRQ010148175.1:0-11278 GCA_903798375.1 Fraxinus sp. D2006-0159
GGACCTCGAAGAACTAGAAGTATTTGAGATTTGTATGAGTCAATCGATGAGGTAACACAAAATTTAAGTGAATTGACTCAATTTTTGTCTTTTTGTGAATTGTGAGCCTCTAGGTTTTGAAGATGCCATTCTTGATAAAAAATAAAAAAAAATAAAAAAAAATGGAGAGATGCCATGGATGAAGAAGTAAAGGCAATCAAGAAGAATGATACTTGACTTCATTACCTAAAGGAAAAATCACAATTAGAGTCAAGCGGATATACAAGATAAAGAAAAATTATAAAGGAGAGAGATATATATATAAAGAAAATTAGTTGCAAAAGGATACAAGCAAAACGCTGACATTGACTATGGTAAGGTGTTTGCTGTGGTTGCTTGTTTAGAAACAATTCGTTTAATTATTTCCTCGACAGCTCAAAACCAGTGGAAAATTCATCAAATGGATGTTAAATCCACATTCTTGAATGGATTTTTGGAGAAAGAAGTCTACATTGATCAGCCCTTGGGTTATGTGGTTGAAGCACATGAAGATAAGGTTCTAAAATTGAAAAAGGCTCTATATGGCTTGAAGCAAGTCCCGCGTGCTTGGAATAAAAGAATTGACAAATATCTCCAAACAAATAACTTCTCCAAGTGCCCACTGAACATGCACTTTATGTGAAATTGAAAAAAAAATGATGATATTTTTCCTGTTTGTTTGTATATGGGTTACTTAATTTTGACACAAAATAATCCAAAGATGTTTGAAGAATTCAAGAGAGCTATGGCTAGAGAATCTCAGATGACGTTGGATTAATGTCCTACTATCTTGACATTGAGATGAAATAAAGAGATTATGGAATCTTTATCTCTCAAGAAGGATATGCAAAAGAAATGCTTAAAATGTTTGAAATGGCGAATTGCAAGCCGGTGAGCACCCCCGTTGAATGTGGGGGTAAAATGTCCAAGCAAAGAGACGGAGAGAAGATCAATCTCACATTTTTCAAGAGCCTTGTTGGAAGCTTGAGGTATTTATTTTGTACAAGACTGGATATTCTTTTTTGGTGTTGGACTTGTAAGTCGCTTTATGGAAGCTTCTACTACTCATTTAAAGGAGCCAAAAGAATACTTTGTTAGATTAATGGTACGCTTGACTTTAGTATTTTCTATACATCTTCTCAAGACTTCAAGCTTGTTGGCTATTGTGATAGTAATTGGACTGGTGATATTGATAATCAGGAAAGCACTACTGGGTTTGTTTTCTTTATGGGAAATATGGCATTTACTTGGACTTCTATGAAGCAACCTATTGTGACTCTTTCTATGTGTGAAGTGGAGTATATCGCAGCTACTTCTTGTGTTTATCATGCAATTTGGCTTAGGAGTTTGATGAGAGAACTTCACCAGCCATAAAAAGACCCAACAAAGATTTTTGTTGATAATAAGTCTGCTCTCGCATTGGCCAAAAACCTTATGTGTCATGAAATGAGTAAACATATTAATACGAGGTATCACTTTATACGAGAGTGCATATCCAATAAAGAAGTGGAGCTTGAGTTTGTGAAGTCTCAAGACCAAGGTGCGGATATTTTCATCGAGCCCTTGAAGATTGACGTTTTTGAAAAGTTGCGCATGTCTTGGAGTGATAAATCAAGTTTAAGAGGGGGTGTTGAATTAATAAACTAGATTCATTTCTAGACTAATCCATAAATACCTAGATTAGTGCTAGAATATTTTAAATCAAGAATTAAAGAGAGTACATGTATGTCCATTGGTGTTATTCATGTACTAAGGTAGATGGAAAGTATGCAATTAAATATTGATACATGTACTAGACTAGGTTCATTTCAGGAAAATTCTATGGATACTAAAGTAATCTAGCCATTTGAAAATCAAGTCAAGTTGGAGTGATAATAGAATCACATATATTTCCTCCACTACTTTTTCTTGAGTTGAGTGTTGAGTGTTCTTATGTTCTCCAACTTCCAGCATTCACAATCCAATTGAAGAGAATAATATATTACCATAGAACGCGCACGCGCGCACACACATCGCAGAGATAAACATTAGGTTGGCCATGAAGGAAGAAGAGAAAATGTACTTAGGACAAGAGATCTCATTGATAGAAGAGGAACTCAATGTTCTCTATACTTGTCATTATTCGGCACATATCAAAGAGGGATTAATACTTCTTCGCTTGATGTTGATCATCTCAAACAAGGTTTTATCAGGAAAGGATTAGCAACAAAATCATTCGTTGTTAATACCCTTCAAGGATAACTATTGAGCTTCAACAAGGGAAAGGCTCTTTTATTGTAGTGTTAGTGGACCTGTAGTTTTTAGAAATTCATCGTAGTTTGACTTGGCAGAGTAAGTGGTATTATATTTTGTTCAAGAATTATAATGGAATGGAGAATTCGACATATATATTACATTGGGAAAAGGAAATTCGATGTGAATCAAAATGAGATGAAATTGGACAGATGGACAACTTTTGCCCCTGCGTACGTGAAAATTAGCCGCTAGGCTGATTTTCAATTTCGATTTCTTGGTAGCTTTTCAAGAAATCCTTTTACTTTAATAAATGATTGGCACTTGTTTGTGGGGGTATGGATGGAAAACTACAAATAAGCAATAGTTTTCCATTATCGGACTTTTTTTTTTCTTTCTAGATTATGTGAAGGGGCCAGTCCAAGAGATGGAATTTACCTGCCCCCATAGATCAGCCTTACGGGCCGATAGGGAGGGTGGTAAACATATGAAATCATCAATCCAACCCATTTTGTTGAGTGCCATTAATCCAATGCAATTTCATATTCAAACTTTTAGCATTCTTCACATTCTTGGAAGAGAATACAAGTGCTCGAGTATTTTCTTCTTAAAGGTATGTTTAAATCCTATAAACCATTTATCAATGAATCACTTTAAGCACTCAAAAAATTCTTAGAGAAGGCAAATATTGTTTGAGGACAGCAATTGCGTGCTCAAGCCTAATTTCCATTTTTGGTATTCTTGGTTTGATTGTGATTTCTCCTTCTCTTATTCTTCTAAATTTTCCAACAATCTCAAATGATATTTGGATGGAGAACGAGACAATCATGGTGACTATCAAACTCATGAATCAAGACCTTGTAAGGTTAGATCGATTTGATGGAACGAACTTCACTTCGTGGCAAGACAACTTGAAGTCCCTATTAACGGTATTGAAAATCTTCTACATTCTTGATCCGAACTTGGCACCACTTCCGGAATCAAGATATGGAGACTCAATTGCAGTGCGGGCTAAAAGACAAAAATGTTAAGATGATGAATTAATTTGTAGGGTCACATTTTTAATGTACTATCCGACCAATTATACGATATCTACACCAACACTATTTCGGCTAAGGAAATTTGGAAAGCATTGGAAAACAATTACAAAATTTAGGATAAATGTACAAATAAATTTTTAATATCAATATATTACGATTTCAAATTTTTTGAGAATATTTCCCTACTTTTCCAAGTGCATGAGTTTCAAATGCTTGTCAACAAATTGAGGACAATCAAAAGAGAACTTTCCAAATCCTCAAGTGTAAGTAATTATTGCAAAACACTTGGGAGCTTGAAAATGATATAAAAAGAAGATTCTTCATAATTTCGAAGATTATTCTTCAAAACAAATTCATAAATATCTCCGGATTGAGAAAGAATCGAAGGCAAGAGATAAAAATGAAAATTCTTGTGAAGACACTTCAAAAACTAATGCCGTGGAAAAAATTGAGTCATCCAACAAATTAAATAAAAGGCAACCTCATAACAAGGACTACAAAAAAGTCCAAGAAGAAGGCCAATGAAGATTGTTTTGTTTGTGAAAAATCCGGATATGGTGAAAAAGATTGTCAGCATAAAAAACAAAACAAGAATGGGAGCAAAATAAACTCCATTCATAAAGATAACATTATGACTACCGTGAGCGAAATCAACATTATTAAATAAAAGGTTTTTCGTTGGTGGTACGATACATATGCAACAATTTATGTATCCTACGATAAATCAATATTCAAGACTTTCCATGAGTTGTATGGTGAACAAGAGATACAAATGGGTAATGAAGGCCGCTCCAAAGTGGTTGGGGAAAGAAATGTTGACATTGTCTTCACTTTTGAAAAAACGGTTATCTTAACAAATGTACATGCTCCTAACATAAATAGGAACCTAATGAGTAAAGATCTTTTGGGAAAATCAAACATTAAAAGCATTTATGAGTTCAAAAAACTTGTACAATCCTACAATGGAAAATTTGTTGAAAAATGCTACTCTTGTTAAGAAATAGTCAAATTATGTGAGGTTGACAATATTAATAAAAATAAAGTTGGTTTTGCTTACTTGATTGAATTTTATTTTTTTTTATATCATGGCATGATAAATTAGGTCACATAGGTTCAAGGAATTATATATGGGAAAAATGTTAAAGTGTGATATCTTAAAATATAAATGACATATTTTAATGTAAAATTTGTTCATTCGGATATATGTAAATTGAGTGGCATGACTAGGGGTGAAAATAGGTACTTTATTATTTTTATAGATGATTATTCAAGATACACGTATATTTATTTAATGAAACATAAACATAAAGCATTTGATTTGTTTAAGACCTATAAAATGAAGTTAAAAACTACTTAAACAAGAAAATAAAAATACTTAGAAGTGATAGAGGTGATGAATACTTCTCAAATGATTTTAATCCATTTTGTGAACAATAAAGCATAATACATCAATATTCTGCATTTAGAACACCCGAACAAGATGTTTGACGGAAAGAAAAAATCAGACATTAGTTGAAATAATATATGTCATGTTAACATATGCTAAATTGTCATTTAACTTATAGTGTGAAGTTTTATTGAGTGCATGTAGAATCTTGAATAGAATTTTTTTTTCAAAATTCATAAAGGTTTCTCCTTATTAATTACGAAAAGAAAGAAAATCAAATATTATATGCTTCAAAGTGTAGGAATGTCTTACTTACTATAAGAATACGGACCCTAAAAGAATTAAGTTAGGTCCAAGAGGCATCAAATATGCCTTTATTTGATATGATAGTAATAATAAATCGAATAGAATACCAAGTTTGGAGACCAATGTGATGATTGAATCCAATGATACCGAGTTCTTATCTTCAAATAATTACTTAAGAAAAACTCGAGAAAATTCATAGCTCTAGTAGAACATAAAAGGAAACGTTCCCTGAAGAAGTTGGTGGATTTAGTGAACCTCGAAGAAGTAAAAGAATTAAGAAAGAAGACATTAGGACCGAAAGAGATAGATTCTCAACTTATTTCCCTTTACTTAATAGAAGGAAATGAAAAGAATGTTTTTAATATAATGCCTTTTTTCTACAAGTAAAAATTAATATGATGACCTACAAGGGAATCATGGCTTCTCGTGATAGTATTTTTTGGAAAAAATGTCATTAAATACAAAATTGATTCAATTGTGTTAAAACAATACATGGAAATTTGTCATTTATCACCCGAATCTAAACATATTGGTTGTAAATGAGAGTTTAGGAGAAAATATAATGCAGAATAATAAATGAATTTATTATTTTGATACATAATAGTTAAAGATTATAGACAACAATGAATGAATTTATTATTTTGATACATAAGCACCGATAGCTAGAATAACATCAATTAGAATATTAGTCGCATTAGCATCCATATATGACTTGCATATTCATCAAATGAATGTCAAAACAATATTCATAAATGAGAATCTCGATAAGGAGGTCAATATGGAATAACCAAAAGAGTTTATTCTATCCAATAATGAACATGAGATATACAAGTTACTGAAATCATTATATAGTTTAAAATAAGTATCAAAGAAATAACATGAAGATTTTGACTTGCAATTATTTCCTTAAATTTCATACATAACAGTGTAGATAAGTGTTATATTCCAAAGTATGAGATAAATATACTATATTTATTTGCTCGAATTTTGATGACATGTTGATTTTGAGTAATCATCTGGATGGAATAAAAGAAACAAATGATTTTCTATCTTACACATTTAAGATAAAGGATCTTGTACGAGTGGATACCATATTAGGTACTAAAGTTACAAAAGCTAATTGAAGCTATATTTTGAATCGATCACATTACGTAGAGAATGTGATAAAAATAAGTTTAAACATTTGAATATAAAAAAATTTAGTACTCCTCTTGATCCAAACTCTAAACTCTTAAAGAATTGTGGAAGAGCGATTGCTCAACTAGAGTATGTAAGTGCTATATGAAGTTTACGTATGCAATTCAATGCACAAGATCGAATATAACATTCCCAAATAGTAAACTAAATAAGTTTACTAGTAATCCGAGCAAAAAAATATTGGAAGGTTATTGGAAGAGTTCTTGATTATTTAAAGAAAACTAAAAACATGTCTACAATATTCTAAATTTTGGGCTGTATTAGAATGATTCATCTATGTTATTTGGATATCTAACACTGATGAAAGTAAATCTATTTCGAGTTGGGTATTTACTCTTAGAAGAGGGGCAGTTTCTTGAAAGTCTAAAAAATACATGCACGTTCAACCATGAAATTTCAATTCATAGCATTAGTTGACACCAAGAAATACGCAAAGTAGCTTAAGGATCTTCTATATGAAATACCTTTGGGATTAAAGACTACATTTTCAATATCTATTTTACGTGATAGTCAAGTCACGTTAGCAAAAATATACAAAGAGGTATACAATGTAAAGCCTAGACATATGAGTCTAAGACATGACTACTAAAGAAGATTAATCGAGAGTAGAATAACTTTTCTAAATTACGTTAAATCAAATCAAAATTTAGCAGATCCTTGAACTAAATCTCTTAATAGTAATATCTACATCAAGTATGTTGGGTTGAAATTCCTAAATTAAAAAGATTCATTAATGATAGCAACCATACCTGTAATTACTAAAACAGTAATTCATGGTTTCAAAATATAACATTAAGTCATTTAATAAGTTGATAATTTCATCATTATTATATCCATAAAGAGCTCTATCCTAAATAACGATAGTTGTTACTTAGAGGAGGGTTGAGCTTTAAGCTCTTAATAAAGTTTGGTATTAAGTACAAGAATCTTTGGAAGTAATAAGATATTGGAAGAACTTCATATAGATGAACTTCAAAGTGATGCTGCCTTAGTAGAGAATTAAAATCTCTATCTCAAAAATTCAATAAATAAGAAGCCCAACGCCGTAATAACGTTAAGCGAGTTCGAGAAACTTGTAAAATACATGACACGTGTGTGTGTGTGCGCGCGTGTGTGTGTGTGTGTGTTTTCATCAATATCATCACAAGGAATAATTGGTTCAAAGCTATCATGCTATCTAGAATTTCGATGATATTGTAGGAATTTTACTATAGTTAGATTCAAATTGAAAGATATCTAAATCTTATATACAAGTGTTGATGGTTTATATAAATAATATAAATATGATTCATATAATTTTGAACAAGTTGAGGATAGTTATATTTTGTTCAAGATAGAAGAGAGAATTGGACATATATTACATTGGAAAAAGGAAAACACGATGTGAAATCAAAACAAGATGAAATCAGGCGTCTGGGCAACTTTTACCCATGCATGCGCATGGCCTGCTTCTGCAGAAGTAGAAGCTTAAGAGTCTTGAACCTTGCGTGCGCACGGTTGTGCAAACTAACCATTATGTTAGTTTTTACTTTTTAACTTTTGATTCTTGGTGGCTTTTTCATGAAAATTCTTGACTTTTCATGAATGGTTGGCATGGTATAAAACTATAAATAAGTGATAGTTTTCCATTACAAACATGAAATCATCAATCTTCGTTGAGTGCCATTATTTCAATTCACTTGCATATTCAAACTTTGTCTTCTACGAGTTCTTAGAAGAAAACACAATTGTTCAAGTGTTTTTTCTTGTGTTCAAGTGTTTTTTCTTAAAGGCTTGTTTAAATCCAACAAACCTTTGCTAGTAAATCCGTTTAAGTACTTAAACCAATTTTAGAGGGGCAAATATCATTTTAAGACGACAATCACGTGTTCGAGCTTAATTTTCATTTTTGGTGTTCTTGGTTGGTTTGTGTTTTCTCCTTCTATCTGTATATTTTCCAACAAGTGAAACTGGCTATTACTGGACTGTGGACCCCCTATTATCTCTTGGCAGGGCCGACCATAAAGGTCACTGTCTAGCTCTACGCTGAGCCAAAATCGTTGAATTAAAGCCCACCGAAAACCCTAACACAAGCCAAATCTTAGATACTAGGGTTTGGATAGCATGCATGTTGCCTTGGCCTGCGCCAGATGGAGCCCAGGCCATGATGCGCTGGGCAGCAGCCTCTTGGCCAAGCCTTGTGTGCCTGGTGCATTGCTTGTCAGGCTGCGTCCATTTGACACATCTTTGAGGCAGATAGCATACCTAGCAGTATGTACATAATAGTGGACTTGCAACCATTGGGGATGAGTAGGGGATGAGTGAAGGACAATTGCAGAGAAGCTCCACCACACCTGAAAAGAAAATTCAACAAGGATTAATACATACATAATATTGTCACAAGAAAAAGACACATGAACCTTATCCCCGAGGTAAATAGGCTTGCTGAAATGGGCTTGGCAAGTTTAGCAGTCAAAACCTGCGCCAGACTCCCGGCTAGCATCACATGACTGGGGAAATTAACTCTCCAGACGAACCCACCCACCTTGTGCGCATGTTGGTTCTAAGCAATTCACCTCTTTTCCTTTCAAGCTTCTCAGTCCAGATTTACTGGCTTCATCTAAAATGATCGACAAACAATCGCCGAGTTTGATGTGTGCATCATATTATGTTCTGGCACATCAATGTTCAAGAACATTCATATATTCCTGAATCTAACATTAGATCAAGACTAATCAATACATTCACCATGGTCTAAAAGATGTTACAGAATCTCTGTTTTTTGTCTAAGTAATGAAGCTCCTCTAGCTTTGCCTGTAAACAGGCCAATATTTTTTTTTTGGAAAACAACCATGAAAGCTGGACACAGAAAAGGAATATGTGCGCCTTTGCAATAGTAACTGACCCTAGAAAATGTTTGTCCGGTTTATATCAGGCAAAGCCATGAGCTAATGTCATTCTATTGCATTTGCAGAAGAATGCACTGCCCAACACATGGACAAACTACTTTGAAGCATCTGTTGCGGCTGAATTTCGCATAATTCCATTGAAAGATAGTTCGTTTCTCTGAACAGTGAATAGGGCTTGAACATCATAAAGCGAATTCCAAAAATATCTACGATTGCTGGAGGATTATGTAGCATGTCAGTCCACTATATAATCAAATAGACTTCCAATAGAAGGTAAGAAGCGGCTACCATCAAAATGTGTGTTTATACAGAATAACATAAAAGCATTAAAGAAGAAAAAAGCTAACTACATGGGAATAGAAATTCATTGCATAATCTTCCAAGCATAGTTTCAACAAGGTATATAGGAATCTGCTCAAGTATTTCAACTTTTTGTGATCTATTTCATGCGTAAGGATCAAGACCAAATATTTCATGAAACAAACATCCCAAACTTTTTTATAATCATTCACACAAATAGAAGGTAATAGGCAAGTCATGAACAATTCATTAACAATAGTTATATTCCTGTGATAGTAAAAACCAGAAAGAAAAAGAACAAAAAGAAAGAACATATTCCAGTATAGAAATCCAATTACCAGATCGCATACAAATGTAAAGCTTGAGAGATGTTGCGTCAAAGTATTTTCTTGATTACTAATGGATGGAAAGATGGACTTCCAATCGCTCATGATAATAATCCTCCATATCTGGAAACGGCTGAACAGAGCGTCACCCTCACACAGCTGAAAATTTGCTCCTGCAATAGTGGTCCCACGACATTCTACCAACTGTGAGAACTGCTACAAGAGGAGCAGAAGAAGAAAAGGATGCCTAAACTCTAGAATCTTTTGCTTTCTCAGCAGTTCAATTCATCAGCACGTGAATCGTTTGTGGTGATTGATTCTGTCCCCTCAAACAACTGGCAATTGGAGGAAGGCCATCATCTCTAGTACGACCGTAGCTTTGTTCATTCATACAAGGAAAACATTTCACAAGTATAGGATGCCTCGAATAAGACATGAAAAAATTGGCTTCTTCAGTTGTGAGGCATAAAGGTTAAATTTCAGGCTTTTTCCTGCATTGAGCCTCAATGTACAGAAGTATATATTCAACAAATTCCGCAAAAGAAACTATACAGGCTCCCAAATATAAGGTGCAAGAGATGTGAAGGATCATCGTGGAGTTTACCTTATAGGTGTCTAAGGTTAAGTTTTGATATCAACCACACAAGGCATAAATTATGGAACTTCAACAAAGCAAAAATAACATTACACTTAAATTATTTAAGTGTTGTGTCATTTGTGTTAGTTGATTGCTCGCTAAAATTATATACCGCAAGTGCACAGATGCGTTCAAGTAATAAAGTGGACTTATGAGTCCGAATATCAATCCCTCGAGGAGTATTTTTTTTTTTAATTACACAATTGTTGACTCAATTTTAACAATTAAAAACACACAATTTGATTTTATATTTATAAAACGAAAAAGAAAATAAATTTGAAGATCAATTAAAATAACAATTATGAACGAGAAGGAAATTCGGATTATAAATGAGTTGAGATTTACAATGTCACATAACCGTCATTTCTTTAATATCACAATAAACCGGAAATGCAAATTACCAAGTTAGAATGTTAGACCCGATGTTCCAAGTTTAGTTAATTACCCCCTTCGAGCGAATTTAACCCTAATTGATTGATGTTACCCACTATATCTTTATGTTGATAAAAACCCAACCAATTGCATTAAATCGTAATGAAAATACTCAAATGGTCACCTAGGCTTTGAAGTATATCAATATCTCCTAAAACAATCNGCGAATTTAACCCTAATTGATTGATGTTACCCACTATATCTTTATGTTGATAAAAACCCAACCAATTGCATTAAATCGTAATGAAAATACTCAAATGGTCACCTAGGCTTTGAAGTATATCAATATCTCCTAAAACAATCTAGGGCATTAATCATTTGAATCAAAAATGCACAACTATCTAGATCTCAAAGATTGCACAAGCCACCCAACTTAATCATCTATTGGCCACATACATGATGAGAATAGAAACACAATAATAAATGCACAATAATTATAGTAATTGAAACATTAAATGATGAATATTGACATTAAAGAAACTTAGGCCAAATTACATCATACATCCCACCATTAA
>CAIGRQ010148227.1:0-10560 GCA_903798375.1 Fraxinus sp. D2006-0159
ATAAACCTAATTTTTTAAAATACAAAAGAAAAAGTCTGATTTGGTGTAATTACCACTTAATAAATGTCTAAGTAAGCTTGGCCCATTTCTTAAGCTTGGTCCAATTCTTAAACTTAACCCGATCTAGTATTTAATTAATCAAATTAATTAATTTAGGCATATTAATAAGCAACCCAATTAATTAATTGGTGAATCTCATTATTTTAGTTCTCATTTTCTATGTGACTCATTAGGTTTTCGACCACGATACCTAACTATGTTAATTATTATTTTGATCGAATCAAAATCGATTATTTAAATACCCTTTTTATTTTATGAAAAATTCCCATATGTAGTCCCAAATTGACATTTAGTAATATGTCAGTGCAATACATGTGATAAAAATATAACGTGGTATGATAAAATCAAACTTGTTCTTTTATCGTGAATTTATAATCCTGACTATCCATAGTTAATACGCTATACCTATACACTCAATCTCAATCATCGATCATATCTTTCATCTCACTCTTAAGTCAATATAAATTGAAAACTTTTTTTCGAGTTATGAGCACACCTTGGCGAAAGATCTCATTATCAACTTAATTGAATGAAATGTAGATCATAATCTTTTAATAACTAAGAGTGAGGAATCTCATATTAATCACCCATAACTTTCATATGATTCTTGACATACCCGAATGTTATCGTATTAGCGACCCTTGGTGGAGTAACATTCTACACCACCAAAGTATGACTGTCCTCATATAAGGCACTTGATGACCTCAAAATTGAAGGACTAATTCTACTACCAAACGTTGAAAATTAACCATAGACATTCAGATAGTTATCCACGTGGAATCTACCTAACAAGTCTTCAATGTTTTGTTCACTTGTTCATTTAAGTGTCACCACACTTTAACTTGTGAGATCAGCTACTTACTCCATAAGTAAGAAATGCCACACGTGATGGTCCATCCTTAATAATGATATCTGTATCTCATTATTACTTACGACCTGGATGATTTAAGATTCAGTCATATGTAATTTGTATCACAATCACTATTCCTGTGATTAACAAATTATTAAGACTTAATTATTCGAACTCTATTATTTAATTTATTAGAATATTAAATTCAATTACATAATAAATTTGATATAATAAAATGTATCAATTATATATAAAAATATTTATGTCCAAAATCGATTGGATTTAGGACAAAATATTTACACAGAATACCCAAGGTCAGCGATCATCAGTCAATACCTTCAGCCTATGTTTGAGGTTCTCGTACCCTTATTGGGCCATGCCCCTAGGGCTCAGACCTCTAAGCCAGGCAAAGAGTTTTAATGTGACTCTATTTTGAAATCCCATGGATAACTATCTGAATGCCTTTTACCATCAAGAGTTCAATTTTATCTAGCCATTCTAGTAATGTTCATGTGTCTAGTTCTTATGGTATTGCAGCTCATCAAGTTCTATATAAACTTAATTAACATTCATTATTCAAGTATATTTTTATAGTCTTATTCTCTCCATATTAATGGCTTAAGCATCAAAGGGGCTATGAGAGCAATTTTCAAGAACAAAGCTTGTTTATATTAACCGGGAACAATCATGATTATATTATAGAGATGATAATTGTAAGAGCAAGGCTACAGGACCCTGCTGGGTTACCTGTAGCCTTACCCGACCCCACACCCCCCACACACATGGCGGGGGGCCCGGCCATTATTTAATTCACCTGGGCCCCCCCTCATTGTGAGGGGGGAGGTGGGGTCGTGTACCCGGGCGTGTAAACGCCCGGGTACAAATAGCAAATTTCTAATTGTAAAGAGTTGCATTAGGTTATTTGATTTGACCCGAACGATAAAAGTGAGGGACAATAACGGTTGTTGAATGGTGGTATTGTCAATGAAAGTGAGTTTAATTGTTGTAGGCAAGACTAGAGATGGTACATTTGTGTTGATTAGTGATGGTATATTGGGACTTGTGCTGTTAGGTTTATTGATGGATTAGATGCATTGGGTTTAGAGGAAGTGTGTGGTAAAAAAAGATTAGCTTCATCTTAAAAAAATTATTGACGTTGAGAATGGAAATGAAATGTGTTCATGAAATGTGACATCACGGGAAAAAGAACTTACATGTAAGGAGGTCATAAAGTAGTAAGATGTATCTATGTATAACAAGTAATGTATAAAATCGTGAGGTACATGTCAAGAAATTGAACAATATGAAAAAGATAATCGAGTTTGTTTGGCTAAATGAAATATTTAAAAAATATGATTGGAATCAAAATATATTTTAGGATTGACTTTGGTAAGAATTTGGAGATGGTGATGGTCGGAAATAGAAGTCCAAGTAATTGGTGCCACTGATGCATGTGTTTGCAAATGATATAAGCTACGGCCGTGTTTTTTTTTTTTTTTGCAAGATAGTAGAGACCATCAGGGTCGGCCCTAGCCCAAGGCCAACTAGGTCACTGCCTTGGGCCTCAAGATTTTAAGGGGCCAAAAAAAAAAAAGAACCATACGTGCTTATTATACCAGCAAGTCAGCAACAGTCGAGGCTTAGGCAAATTCTCTTTTTTAGGTTCCTTTTTAATTTCTATCTTAGGGTTTTCTTTTTCAATATTGTTTTTATATCTTGAATTTATACTTGATGCTCGGGCTCTTGTTTTTTTACTTGTTTCTGTGAATCAGGGGTTTGTTGTGTTTAATTATATTATTCATGCAATTTTTTGAATTCCGCAAGCGTACCAAATAAATATTTCATATGCTCTATTTTTTAGAATTTGGGCTTTTTCTTTTCAATTAATCTTAAAAGTGATTTTCTAACAAACCCAAGGAAGAACAGAAATACAGAAAGCAGCAGAAAAAAATATTAGATAAAATATGAATAGGGCAGAGAGGATATATTATTTATTACTCCAGTAATGCTCTTTTTACTCTAGCGATTCATATGACTTATAATTCAAATGATGTGTTCTTCACACTGAAATTTTCACATGCTCCATTTTCTTATGCTCTATTTTTCAGATAAATAGTTCATATGGTTTATTTACTATAAACACAGGGTTCTCTGTTTCATCGACATGGTATAAAAATAATACAATTAATTGATTATGAATTAGAATTCCAATAAAGTTTCGTTTTAACATAAAAATGTTATTTATTTAAATATTGTTACGCTTGTAAAAAAAATTATGTTTCAGAACCTCATAATAAACTTAATTGGAATTGAGCAACTTTAAATGCTAATCAAGTTTGAAATGTGGTGTGACATTAATTGTTGATTTTTATATCCTACAAGTGGACGATTTCGTAAACAAGTAATAAAGTAAATGTCAGTTCCAGTGTCGATTCTACAAGGACTAAATAATCTAATCTAGTTTTCAATTAATCTATAGATTATAGATGAGATGGGTTGTATTTACTAATTAATCCAAAGTCTAACTAACTAACCCGACTTATCTAAACTAACTATATGGTAAGAAGCATTATGAATACTCGATTAATGAAGAATTACTAGGACCTCAATTATCCTATTATTCATCCATCTTAAAATCAATTCCAATATTTGACAATACTTATTTGGATATGAAAATCGATATTTCTATCTTGTTTAATAATCTCTTTTGTGTAAAATTAAGCATATCCTCATATATAACCCTAATATCCATGTCCAAAATGCAAAATTCATTAAATCACAAGACTCTTTATTTGGATCATGCAAACCATACAACGAATAACTCTAAAGTCTATAAGACCTTACCATGATTGCCACCACCAATTTATATTCTTTCTCACGAATGACAATAAAAATTATACATCAAATCAATTAGTGACCAACTAACTGAAAAACATTTAACTTCCTAACATTTATTCAAACTAAAAAAAAAATATTTAATGTCTAAATATGAAAATTTATATCCAAACTTAAAAACATAGGGTTCAATGTTATCCTAGCCAACTATAATATGATTATAGGAACTCAAACTATACACACACACACACACACACACACACAAATACGTATATTGTATGTACCAAGCGTCCTAGCTTTCTCCCTTGATTTGTGGATGAAAGTATGTATTTATAGACCAAGAATTGAGTCAAAAATCATGTCCTAAGTGCTTTCCAAGATGAAGTCGAGACATTTTAGGAAACAAAATCTTATGGCCAGAAATCAAACCATATGCTTATATGGGCAAGTGATTTAACTTACAGGAATTAACAATTAAGCCCTTGTCATCGTAAGGTCTTATGCCTTGCGATTGTAAGGACAATGATTTCCTTTGTTGCACGTTAGTCCCTGAATTTTCTCATTTGCTAATATCTCGAGTCCCTTTCTAATTGCATTTTCTTTCCTTCATATTTAAATATTTATAATTTAATCATCATCATTGAACAATAATTTGTAATTTATTCGATGCAACTTTAGAAGTTTGTAATTAAGTTCCCTAACTTTCTCAATGTTGAATTTAGCCTCCAAAACTTTTGAATCTCTTTCGATTACTCTTTTAATAATTCCAATTAACGAAATGCAATCTCATCGATTTTCAATTTATTTTGAATCAACTCCAATTAAGCTCAAAATGCCTTTCTTCACGCTAATTGCATACAAAAGCATTCAAGTCACGAATTTACCTAAAATCAACATATTTTAACCTAAATTAGGTATACATCTACTCAACGAGCAATACTAATTAAGCATGGAAGCCCGTATAAGTGTATAAAACACATTATCAATATGTAAAGAACCAACTGCTTCAATTTTTGTCTTACCACCATTTGGCAATTGAATAGTTGTTAGTTTTGGTAAACACTTTGGATATGATAACTCTTTTGAAGATGTCACATTATGTGATCCTTTACTTTAAAATCCCGAACAAGCGTATAAAATATACATATTACATCCCTAAACTTAAGAGCAAGATTATCTACTAAATAGACAAGCAAATAACAAATAAAATTAATGCATTAGATAGCTTTGTAGCTCACTTCAAGTATTGAGATGGTTTGACAATTCATAAAAGGTTCATAAGTAATCCTACCAAAACTAATTTTCACTCACTCAATACTCGATTGACGTGTGTGTGCATAGTCAAGTTAATCACCATGAAATTCTAGGTTGATTATTTTCCGACCCTCAATAGTTCAATATTTTCTTTCTATTGGAATTCACACCTCAAACTTGTATTTTGAGTCTTTCACTTGAGGTGTTTATTCTATGGTTGATCTCACAACATTCATTTCTTTACTAGTCAAGTTTGGTTGGGTTTCATCAAAGAAAGTCACTATCTGGATATGTGATGATTCTTCCTAATTTTAAATGTCTCAACTTTTGAGCTTCATCTAGGTTAATAACCTCACTAGAAATCTAGATCTCAAATGAAGTGTACAAGGCTTAGTCAGACAGAGCCGTACTTATAGTTATTTTTCTACTACCTCAACACACTTCGACATATTTTTATTTTATTTTATTTTTTTCATTACGTCACTTTTTTTGAGATCTTTTCTTTGACCATAGAAGGAAGTTTCACCCCATACCGTAGCAAAATTTTTTCTCGGTAAATCATCTTCTAAACATTAATGATGAATATGGTCTGATTACTCATGACTAACTCCATACTACAATGTAAATAACTTTTTTCTACGTGTCATGCATAGTGCAATGGCTTTATTTTTTGGGATAAGTGATTGGGATCAATCGCCTAGTGTATGATTACTACATAGGTTCCACCTGTTAATCAAAAATACTTCACATAAGTATTCAACAAGCGCGAAATCAACACCTGTCTAAATAGATATCAATATCATATCATCCACCCTAAACTAATCCGTTCAGTAGGCTAAGTGATTATGTTTTGTAGTATAATTGTGGTTTTGACAACTTACTCTTCAACGTACTCAACCCAAAAATTTATAATGACTGTTATGACTATTTTGTTCAGTATAATAAATTCACACAAATATGTATAAAATAAAAAATAAAAGATTCATCATCATGAATCATAAAATAATTGGATTAATCATGCCCAATACTATTCGAGAAGGCTATCCGACTTACACATGCAATAATAAAATAAGAAAAAAAAATATTTTTTTATTTAACACTTTTTTTCTGGCAATCACAATCCAAACTTAAAATAATCATTCCTCAATAGATGCACAAAATAGGTTTAAGAAAGGTTAGCAATGCTTATCATTCCCATATGAAGATGAAGATATGAAGATGCGTTAAATCACAAGAGCCTTCTATTGGATCATGGAAAACATAGAAAATTATTTGTAATATCTATAGGACCTTATAATGATTGCTACTTGTGCAAAATTCATATTCCTTCTCCCAAATATTAGTAGAAATCGTACATCAATCCAATTGTCGCTAATTATTTGAAAAGCATTATGAAAAATGCCTAGTTCGACCCTAACAACACCAAGAGGAGGGTGAATAGATGTATAATGAGAAAATTAAATATTTTACGAATTAAATAGCAACAAGTCACTCTTTAATTCTTTTCTAGATGATTAAACATGCAAGTCATTTTAGTCCTAAGTTGCAATACCGCAGTTTATGTAATCAATCAATAAACAATAACGAAAGCAGTAAATCAACACCAGGATGATCACAAAAAAACCCAACTAGGAAAACTCTGCATTCTTTTCTGGCAATTCACTATAAACGATTCAAACAACTTATAGTCTATCAGACTAGACGACCCGTACTATTCGATCTCCCGACTACATTCCTTACAGCTCTCCCTGGATCCATTGTTCCCCTGCACCAATCCTTAGCTGCTGTTGCCAAAGCTCTCCGTGGAATATGTTACCATGTAGCACTCTTAGCCTTGTGGAATCATCTATCTCCCTTGGATCAGCGAAGAACACCTTGTTCTTCACAGACAGGAATTACAGTCAACTTCCCTCGGTATTTAGAACTCTGACCAGATATAGATGAAAGATAGTTTGGTATTTGGATTATAGGAACGATATTTTTCTCACCACCAAGAACTGATATCAATGAATCATGAAGATTGAATGATGAATAATAAGAAATCTCTCACAGATGAAGCTCTCACAATGTTCAACTTTGGGAAAAAAAAAAGTTCTATGGCTATTTGGTATTTATAGGTAGGTTATAAAACGAAGGGGCTGGGGAAAAAACCTTTAAATCGCAAAATAAGATTTTCTCGGATAAACATGACGCTCGAGTGAAGGAGGGGAGACAGTCCAGTGACAATATTTTTGTTTTTCTAGCTTGATCCAAACCTTGACGATAGTCTCGCAAAAATTCACGTCGTTTTTCCTCATTTTGCCATTCTCGAACCCTAGACCTAATAGCCATATTTTCAAATGATTGCACATTACTCTATGACTTTTTACACACAGTACAATTCATTCATTTTTGTTTACAGAATTGCCAATTATAAAACATCTAAAACCTAACAAATTCACTATTTGAAATTTTGTAACAAAACTACTAAGTCAAGGCAATAATAAAAATAAATTATAGATTCAAAACCTATGACAAACTAACTGACTTGAACAAATCTGCAGTTTAATTAGCACATGTTTCCTGAAACCAATAACTCAACGCCCAGCGTAAAATGTGTGGAAAACAATATAATAAAGCAGTTCAAGAAGTTTATATAATTTAGGTAATTTATGAATCAATTAGACTTGTTCAGCTTTAACTATGCATGCTAAATCAAGACATAGTACCAATACAACCCAACATACCACGAAAATACATTGATACTACTAAAATATCAAACTTAATTTAGGAGAACTAATTAAATAATAAAATGCATTTGAGTCAAATAAAAATCATTTTTATATATATCAAATTTTAATCAATGATCATGATGTTGAAATCCAACAAGTGAATGCAATTTGATAAATTTTATATATTTGATTTGATTTTCTACCCCCCCTTCTGTCACAAAATGACAAGGGATAAATAATAACATACAATATCTTAATAAAGTAGGTATAAGCAAACCTAAGTATATGCAATGAACAGTAAACTTTTCCACAAATCTAACTCAAATCACCCATGGAATAAATGATATAAGTGACTTATATGTGTTAAATGCCACTAATCCTCTGGTAGTAGGACTCCAAATCTTAATTTTGTGAGAAAGGACTTGCAAAAATCACTGTCAATAAGTATATTCCTCTACTTATGAAAGTCAAACCAGTAAAGCACATTAGAACCTACATATGAAAGCTCATTTTTATGGAGAATGTCTTTTCTCCCCNAGGTGACACATATGTGTTAAGTGTCACTAATCCTCTGAAAGTAGGATTTCAAACCTTAATTTTGTGAGAAATGACTTGCAAAACATCACTGCTAATAAGTATATTCTTCTACTTATGAAAGTCAAACCAGTAAAGCACATTAGAACCTACATATGAAAGCTCATTTTTATGGAGAATGTCTTTTCTCCCCCTGACTTTTAGCATATAACATTTATCTTTTAGCACAACAGTAAACATGAATGCTCATTTATATTGTTTTCATCATAAGTGCGGGTTTCTTTTCATTAAATGACTGACATGACCCATGTAACAAATTTTAGGCCAGGTAACCCAGGTCAGTTGACCATAGACACCAGGTTCCCCGTAGGTTTCGAAAAGTATCATAAGATATTGAGCTCCTTTAAAAAAATTTCATAGATTTATTTATTATTGCATTGATAATCTCAAGCATAGGTCTAAATAAGTTGGTCAATTCATGTTCAAAGTCACCCTACTAACATGTGACTACCATCCCAAATCTTATACACACGGTAGAGTCCCACTATCAAGTTCATAGTGTATGCAGTGCAGATGGTATATGAAGAGATCTATATTAAAAATACTCTAAAAGTATCATAAGCCAACAATGAGGATTATATTACAGTTCACTAAATAAACTCATGCTTGATTACGACCAACAAATTCATGTGTATTGTATATCATGTTATAAAACAATTTCCTGAAAAAACCTTTTGTTCTCCACCCCTTTTTAAAAAATAAAAAATAAATCATAACAATGAAAAATTGTTTTTGTTTGTTTTTTTTTTCAATTAAAACGTGAATGCACCAAGCACACAAAACAAAAGAAAATTCACACAAATAAAACACAAAACAGAAAGTAGAAATGCACGAGAACAAATAATTAAATAAACATGATGCATGCATAACTCAAATTCACACAATAGTAGAATACGAGCATGCATCAATAACACATGATCAATTAGATATGTAAATGTTCTTACCTTTAAAAGCACCGTGATCTATTCCATAATTTTTCAGATCACTTTTCTTCACCAATACTTGCCTAGTGACAGGAATATTTCCGATCATTTGTGTCATTAACTTGGCCAATTTACTTACCTGATTAGTAAGGAAGTTAATCTGACCAACATAATTCTAGTTCTTATTTCTATTTAAGTCCCTGTTTCTATTTATGTTCAAGAAATGACGACACCTAGGTCTTATATGTCCTAACTCACCGCAATGAAAACATGTAGGGATAAAACTAGGATCAAAGTTATGAGACGTTGATATCTATTCCTATGTGGCGGGTCCTACGTTGTCAGTAGGCCTCTGTCTTACATATTCCTTATTCTTAGGTTCACGGTTAGGCACATGTTTAAGTTGGTCACTACCAAGGACAAATGTGATCATGGACGTACTAATAACATTATGATCATTTTTCTTGTATCCCAAACCTCCCTTATTACCAACAGGCTTGCCCATTCTTAGAATGTTATCTAACTTCTTAGCTCAATAGTCTCCTAGAGGTCTTCTCAAGCTCACTGGTGAGATTACTCACCTGAGTATCTAAAGATTCATTCATGGATTTCAACTCACTCAAGGTTGAGGTAGATTCCTGGGTGTACGCTAAGAGTTTCTCGTTTTCCGACTCAAGTTTCGTAACTCTCGTACTCAAGGCTTTATTTTTAGTTGGAATCTTAAGACTCTCCTCATACATTAAGCCTCATGGATCACTTCATTACTATCACACTCTTTCTCACTATCAGACTCCTCACTGCAACTAACGCTCTTAGTCTTCTCACTTCCCTTATCTGATTCAATCTTAACTCTAGATGTGAACGTCATATATTTTTGTTCATCCTCACCACTAGAAGTATTACTTTGATCGCTCGAATCCGACTCCTCATTACTCAGAGTCACCGCTGATGCCTTACGTTTTTCTTTATTTGAACTCCTATTTAGATTAGGACATTCATTCCTATAGTGATCGTAACCTTTACACTTATGACATTGAATGTATTGATTTTCCTTAACGGAAGTCCTAGAGGTATTTCTCTCACATCTATCTTTCGAAAATTTATTGGGGACATCACTTTCTTGCTCCTGAGGCTTTCTTCTATTCCTCATCACCTTCTGAATTTTTTTAACGAAATAAGCACTTTCGCCGTCCCTAAGAGTCTCAGCATCAGTGGACTTGCTCTCCTCATCTCTAATAGTGTTCATAGCGATGGATTTGACCTTTTTTGGTTGTGAGACAGTAAGTTCATAAGTTTGAAGTGATCCTACGAGTTCTTCAATCTTAACAGCATC
>CAIGRQ010148240.1:0-18375 GCA_903798375.1 Fraxinus sp. D2006-0159
AGAGCTAATTAACATACACCTAACCTTGTTCATTATGGTCATGTACATTCTCTCAGCGACCCCATTCTGTTCAGGTCTAATTCCATGTTTCCTAGTAGCCTTTTGTTCTATGTCTGTGAATCTGCTACCGTATAAATATATTAATACTTTGGCTCCTAAATCTTCTCTATGAAGTCCTTTTACTCGTACTATTATTAAGCCTATATGCGTTTGTCAAAAAAAATTATTAGCAATTTATTTATAAGATTCTTTTTCTATCAAGTTTAAGGATATAATTGATCGTCACATCTACAAGAAACATATTTTTCACCATAAATGTCGGTATATTAAAGATTTACTAAATATATTTATTTTTTATATATGTCAAAAGTTTTTACTAATTTTAATTTATTTTGTCTAAAAGTTTTTTACTTTTCTTCTATATCTATCAAGGATTTAAGTCTTGTTTTGGATTCAATTTTTATACTTTATGTTCGTAGTAAAGGATTACCTACCAGTCTACTACTAGCTATAATTTTCTTTTCTTTATCTATCACGTATATATCCACTAGGTCTTTTTAAATTTACTAGGTTCTTTGTTTTTTTTCCTGAGTGTGTTTGGTGCACATTAAAATGAGAGAATGTATTTTTTTGAAGTGATATGATGAGAAATATGTGGTTGAAAAAGAAGGAAAAGTTATTGATGTGATGGAAAATATTATTTTATTGAAGAATGTGTGGTTGAAAATGAGTAGAAGAATGAGAATGAAAAAAATAATGAGGGACAAAAGATGTGATAGAAAATATTATTTTATTCAAGAATGTGTGGTTGAAAATGAGTAGAAAAATGAGAAAGAAAAAAACAATGTGGGACAAACATGGGCTTAAATCTAACTTTTCTAACTTATTTATTCAGTTGTCTATATCTTGTCTAGTATTTATTGTTCCTTCTTTTTCTAACGTTTTAATTCTTGTTTCTAATTTTTCTGCGTTGGGATCTACTTCACTTATAATTTGAAACTTGCTTTTTAATATTTCATTATTTTGATTATTAATATATTCTAAATTGTTTTCTAATGTTTTTATATTTTTATTTATACTCTCTAATAAAGTTTCTATATTTATTTGAATTTCTTTTATTTTTCTAAGTTTTCTCCTAAATTTTCAGGTATATTTACAATACTATTTAACTGTCTATCTTCAAAATGTAAAATATGCCTAAATGTTTTATCAAAGTTACAAACTAAAGAAGATGTATCTAAACTATCTTTTCTTTTAAAGTTTCCTAGAAGTTCTAAATTTAAATAATCTATTCTTTTCATAAACTAAATGATATAGACAATACCGCTCTGTTTCTAAATTCAATCTAATGCGGATAGTATATGGCTTTTATAATAATTAATCTACCAATTTCTCGATTTTCTAAGCAAATACTAATGAATTCGTTAAAACTTTCTAATGAACAACAAAGGAGAGCAAATGAAATATACTTATCTAATCGCATAAAATAGAAAAAAATTTGAAACAATATTTTTATAATGGCCTCAGAGTATTTTACTATTTAGCAAATCAATTTCTTCAGAAGACCACCTTTATTTTTTATTTTTTAAACACTCTTAGCTTTTTTTATTGACCTTCTAAGAAAGGTTTAATATTGTAATCAAAAGATTTTCATCATATTTAGAAAGGCTAAAATAGACTCCCTCAATCGAGATAAAACAAAGCTTACTGAATTTAGAGGATTACTTTATCTTTTGGTCATGAATTCCATAATACAGAGGCTAAGGGCGTTAGAATTATGTTTGAAAATATTATAATATTATTTCTATTTAAGTTAATTGCTTACTTGTTGTTTCCTCTTTTATGCGTTGCCTGAAAGATAATTAAAAGAACAAAAAGGAAGTATGAAAAAATTTGCTTTAATTAGAAGTCTTTGAATTTACAATAAAGTTTTTGAATTTACAACGATTTGTGAGAGATGTTATAGTGTGTTTTTGTATTTTTTATTCTTGGTGTCTTCTTGGTGTGAAAAGCACTTGACTTTTATAAAGAAGTAGATGCTGGTATATCACATCAACTTCAAAAAAGAAAACAAACATCTTTACAGGTGTATGATTTATAATTAAAAGTATAATGTATACTTTATAGGTCTATGAACATAATGGATTCTTTCTGCTTTACGTTCTTCTTTTTTGACTTTTTGCATTGATAATTGTCCCTACCTTTTAATAATAGTCATTCATTTATCTTTATCTATATGTCCTTTCTTCTTTTTGAATTATTGTGCTATTTGTCCATTATCTCTATATATGTTTCCTCTGGATATGTGTCCATTTTATTAGACGTCCATTTTATTAGACTTGTCATCAGATATGCATTCTTCTTTTGTGTCTGACTGGTTTTTCGATAATTAACATTTGTTTCTTGAATAGTCATCGGATATAATTCTTTTTGCTGAAAATTATGGGATAGTATTCTTCTTGTTTTAACTTTTACACCGAGATGTTCTTGACATAAAATAAATCCATTGTTCCATTGTGCAACAAGTCTGGAATCATTATTTTAAATTTCTATCATTGCCACTATCTGTGAGATCCGTCTTTCCTAATGAATTTGTCTAATTTTTATTTTGGTATTTGTCTTTGAAGAGGGTCTTAAATCTTTTGGCTCCTTCATATATCATAATATAATGATAAGCTAGTATCACTAGACGGTTATTTACAAAAAATCGGTGATTATGCCAGTATTGTTCGAAATTCTATGAAGAAATCAGCCATACACGAAATAATCGATTTTCCCAAATTCTAAGCTACTGCCACAATGAATCATCTATTAGAAATTCAACTTTTCTTAGACATAAATAATTATCCTACAATTTCCTTCGATTATACAATATTTAAAGGAGAAGACATTTTTTACCCAGCCTTATAGTTTGGTATGATAGACACCATATATATTATAAATAGATCTTTCAGATTCTTTTCACCCAAACTTAAACGAACTCTTGATCAGTTAAAAGATCGCCCTTTAATGATCCAAGTCATTTTTGGACCACATCTTATAAATAATGGTATCAACTTATCATTATATTATGATATATGAAGGAGTCAAAAGATTTAGACCCTCTTCTAAGACAAATACCAAAAAAAAATTAGAGAGATTTGATTACAAAAGACGAATCTCAGAGATAGTGACAATGATTAAAAAAAATCAAAATAGTGATTCCAGACTTGTAGCACAATGAAATAATTGAGTAATTTTCTGTCAAAAATCTCGCTATAAAAGTTAAAACACAAAGAATTACAGCCTCAAATTTTCAGCGAAAATAGTTATATCTGATAGCTTTTCAAGAAACAAATGGTGAATTATCGGAAAACCAATCAGACATAAGAGGAGGAACAAGAATACATATATGATGACAAACTTAATGAAATGGACGCAGATCTAGAGGAAGCCCACACAGAGATGATGGACAAATAATACAATAATTCAAAAAGAAGAAGGGACATAAAGATAAAGTTAAAGGAAGGACTGTTATTGAAAGGCAAGGACAATTATCAATGCAAAAGGTCAAAAAAGAAGAGCGTGAAGTACAAGAAATCCATTATGTTTATACACATGTAAAGATGTTTTTTTTCTTTTTTAAAGTTGATGTGATGTACTAGCATCTACTTCTCTATAAAAACCAAATGCTTTTTAGGAGACATTGAGAAAAGAAATACAAGAGCACACTATAACATCTCTCTCACAAATCGTTGTAAGTTCAAAGATTTGCTATAAATTCAAAGACTTCTAATTAAAGTAAGTTCTTTCGTACTTGTTTTTTGTTCTTTTATTTATCTTTCGGGTAAGACCTAAAAGAGGAAACAAGTAAGCAATTAACTTATTCAGAAACAATATTATAAAATTTTCTTTTCAAACATAATTCCAACTCGGATGTGTTTTATCCCGATTGAGGGCGTATGTTTTAGCCTTTTTTAAACATGATTGAAATCTTTTGATTACAGTGTTACCCTTTCTTAGACGATCAAGGAAAATTGTAAGAGAGTTAAAAAATAAAAAAGTTCTCTGAAGAAATTGATTTGTTGAACGATAAAATACTTTTGAGGAGGCCATTACAAAAATATTGTTTCAAGTTTTTTCTATTTTATGTCATCATATAAGAATACAAGATCCTAAAAATTGGAAGAAAAGACAAAAAAATAATAATAATAAAAAGAAAGATAAATATTTTCTGGTAGAAAGTAATAAGCATTGAATTTAGTCTTAAGACCCCCCTCAATTGGTACTAGAGCGGTGTTTTAGTCTAGGTCATTTAGTTTATGAAAAAAATTAGATTATTTATGTTTAGAACTTTTAGGAAACTTTAAAAGAAAATATAGTTTAGATACAACTTCTTTAGCTTGTAACTTTGATAAAAATTTTAGACATATTTTATATTCTGATGATAGGCCGTTAAATAGTAGGATAAAACATATTGAAACTTTATTAGAGAGTATAAATAAAAATATATAAACTTTAGAAAACAATTAGAATATATTAAAAACCAAAATAGTGAAATATTAAAAAGCAAGTTTCACAATATAAGTGAAGTAGACCCCAACTTAGAAAAATTAGAAACTAGAATTAAAACGTTAGAAAACTAAAGAACAATAAATACTAGACAAGATTTAGATAACTTAATAAATAAGTTAGAAATGTTAGATTTAGGAAAAATCAAAGAACTTAGTAAATTTAAAAAGACTAAGCAGATTTATACGTAATGGATAAAGGAAAGCAAATTGTAGCTAGTAGTAGACTAGTAGGTAATCTTTTACTACAAACATTAAGTAGAAAAATTGAATCCAAAACAAGGCTCGAATCCTTGATAGATATAGAAGAACAATTAAGGAACTTTTAGACGGAATAAATTAAAATTAGTAAAAGTTTTAGACATATATAAAAAGGGAAATATATTTAATTAATCTTTAATATACCAACATTATAATGAAAGATATTTTTCTTGTACATATGAAGATCAATTTATACCTTTAGACTTGATAGAATACGAATCTTATAAAGAAATTGTTAATAAAAATCTTCACCAAACTTATTTAGGATTAATCTATAGTGGGAGTAAAATGATTTCATAGAGAAAATTTAGGAGCCAAAGTATTAGTATATTTATACGATAGTAGATTCATAGACATAGAACAAGATGTTCCTGACATAAAATAATTCCATTGTTCCATTGCGCTACAAGTCCGGAATAATTATTTTGAATTTCTATCATTGCCTCAATTTTTGAGATTCGTCTTTCATTATCAATCTGTCTAATTTGTATTTTGGCATTTTTTTTAAAAAAGGTCTAAATCTTTTGGCTCTTTAATATATTAGAATATAATGATAAGTTGGAATTACTATACCATTATTTACAAGATGTTGTATGGAAATGAATTGAATCATTAAATGCTGTTTTTTAATTGATATATAGTGTGTTTAAGTTTGGGTGGAATGAATTCAAAAGGTTGGTTTAAAACATATATTATGTCTATCATGCAATACCATAAGTCTAGATAAAAAATTTATTCTTCTTCAAAATTGTGTAGTCAAAAGGAAATTGTAGGATAATTGTATATAAGGAAAGCTGAATTTTTAATGATTGATTCATATTTGGGGCCATGAATAAGAAAATATCATTTCTCGGCTTAGAATTTTAGAAAAATCGATTATCTAGTGTACAATCGATTCCTTTATAGAATTTTGAACAATATTGTCGCAATCGCCGATTTTCTGTTTTAATTCATATGAAGTCTTTTCTTGCCCTACAACTGTAGAATCTGTTAATTCGATAAGCCTTTATATTTCGTTAGAATACTTTTTACTTGTAGAAGCAATATCTTTGTAGATGGGTCTTTCAAGAATATCTAAAACTTATTCTTGTTAAACTATTTTGTAACTGAAAAACCTCGTTTTGATATTTACTATTGGTCTGTTGAGATGAAGAGACTTAGTCTTCAAGGATTTGTAATCTTTCCTTTAATGAATGCTTTCTACGATTCAAATCTCCAACAACCTTAGTCATAGTTTCACAACTATCACAAAGTTATATCGATGAAGAAGAAGATGATGGTTAAGAGATAGAGGTTTGCATAGTCATAGGGGGTGTTTGAGCTCCATTATTTTTTAGGAATGTATTTTGGAATAGTAGATTGATGGAGAATGTATGGTTAAAAAAGAAGGAATTTTTTTTGATTTGTGTATAATATTATTTAATTGAAAAATATATGGTTGAAAAGGATAGAGAAAAATGCATTTTGGGAAAAATAGGAATCAAACAACCTCATTCTTTTGGATATATAAAAATTATATCTTCCCATTTCTCTGCAAAAATTTAAAGCTTCTTCTATATGAAATACTTTAAAAAATGGTTTGGAAATCTTTCTAATTGTTATAATACCTCCGGCTAATAATTATATATATACTAAGACGAATTTGAGCTGGTCTCAACACCAGAGTCTTCTTGATGTTGAAAAACTTGTTCGAGTTGGGAATCAAATTCTTCACCCGAACTAGAATTGACTAGACTATGGTGGGGTGGGGGGGTACTAAAGGAGATTCTAAAAGAGTTTAGTCAAGAACAATTGGTGAGATTCCAATCAGGAGTATGGATCGGCCCTCAAGAAAATTACTTAACAATCAAAAAAGAAATTTTATCAATAGTTCTATGTATTTCAAATTTCCAAGATGATTTAATCAATAAAGAATTTATTTCAAAAATCGATTGTAAAGCCTCGAAAGATTTTTTACAAAAATATGCTAAAAATCTTGTTTCAAAACAAATATTTGTAAGATGGCAAGCTATTTTGTCCTATTTTGATTTTGAAATCCTATATAAACAAAAAAAATATAAAAATAAATAAAAAAAAATCAAATGTTCTTGTAGATTTTCTAATAAGAGAGTTAGAGAGTTTATACCGAAAAAATCCTCTTGAGTGACTGTGAGAGTTTCAATGGCATGTTCCTCTTCAAAGAAAACTTCAATTTCTCTATTATCAATAGATGATTACATTCAAAGATCCAAGAAGGAATACCAGAATTCTTCCTCAAAAAACAGCCTTCGCTTTAAACACTTTATCCCCCCTTTCCAAAATCTTGGAAAATTTCCTACTCAAAATAAGACATTTTTTATCTATCAAATCCTTCAAATTTCAAAAAAAGCTATTCAACATAGTTCTGGCAAATTACCAAAAATCAATCCCTCAAAGGCTTTTCACTATTTTACAAAACCTATTCAGTTGTCTGTTTTCGAAATAGAAACCTCATTTATACGCAGACATTCATCTCTGAATGAATGTCTTCAAGATTTATTTCCTCCTCATTTTCATTTCATGCCCAGAAACATAAAGAAGTCAAGAGCCTTTTACGAAGCCATCCTTGCTAAACAGGATTGGCTATCATCACTCGTACTTCAAACCCTCAAAAGCTCAATCTCATTGATTTTTAAAAAATAAGTATTCAAAGGGTTTTGTCGTATGAAGACTCAGGATAGAATCCATGGGATGAGAAACCAATGTGTTCATCTAAGAATGAAACATTCAAATCTCATTTCAATTCTTTTGATTATAAAGATGTTTGGTATCATGTTTTTTACTTTAGACGAGTGACTCATTCTTGTTTTATACTTTTCAACCAAACATGCCCTTCAAATTTTCTAAAATGATTTCAAACTTGGTTCGAATACTTTGAAAATATGGCCGTTATTGGGTCCCACCTGTCTAATAAAAGTCAACAATAACGGCTATATTTTCAATTTTAATCCGATTTTAATCTCTACCAAACTCCCTCTCAATCTTACTCATCAAGGATTCAAACATTTCAAATTTGAGGCTAAACAATTTTTAGAGTCTCGAGAAAATATTTCAGTTTGCCTTCAACTTAGTCTCACGGATATTTTGTTGGGACTTCAATGTTGTTTCAAAGACTAGATTCCTAATATAATGTAAAATATATAATTTGGAGATTCAAAGTAAAATGGTGGTCAATATTTCATGAAACTAATTGATGTCCGAAGGCCGTCAATTCTTGGATTTAAGAACAAAGAACTATTGGTATCCCAAAAGTCTCTAAAATGGAACAAGAAAATCATGTCGATTTCCTTGCAGAAAAATCAAGACTCTTATCAATGTTTCATCAATGCAAAATATCAAGAGTTAGCAATTATATCTGAGAAAATTGCTTCTCTTGGTTGAGTCAACTTCCAAGAAATCCAAATCAAGCAATTACAAAACTCTTCAATAAAAGAGATTTTCATTTCTTCAAAAACAAAATAAAAGTGAAATTTGTTCCACTATTTCTAATCCTTTTTGGGATAGAAATAAACATATTATTTCACTTCCGTATGAAACAAAATCTCATGAATTAATGATTTCTATTAAGTCTCGTTCTATTTAAATGAATAAGTTACTTGATTATTAGATCATAGAAACCAATCATTTACCAGAAAAATGGTAATTCGTCCAAGCAAATCCCCATGGAGCTGTTCAGCTTTCTATGTTAATAATTATGTTGAAATTGAACGAAGTGTTCCTAGATTCGTTATCAATTACAAACATCTTAATAAAGCTCATCTGATAACCATTATCTCAGAAGAAAGATTTGTTAAATAAATTTACTTAAAGCTTTTATCTTCTCCAAATTTGATATGAAATCTGGTTTTCGACATATTCAAATCAAATAACAAGTACAAAAATGCTTTCAATTCTCCTTTGGGACAATATGAGTGGAATGTTATATCATTTGGTCTCGAATATGCTCCTTCAAAATTTCAAAAAATCATGTATGATATTTTCAATCCTTACCAAAATTTTGTCATTGTTTATTCTAGTTTATTTCGAATGTTTAGAACAACATTTCAAATATCTTAAAGCATTTATTCATGTTATTAAAAAGAACTGATTAGCTGTTTCAGCTAAGAAAGTTATTCTTTTTCAAACTGACATTGTGTTTTTAGGCCATTACATTCATTTAGGAAACATTACCTCCATTCAATTAAGTCCAGATTTCACAGATCAATTTCCTGATGAAATTCTGGATAAGACAAGTTTGCAGCTTTTTAAGGCTGTGTCAATTATGTATCCAATTTTGTCAAAAATATACGATTGTTTTGTGCTCCTATTTTCCAAGGCTACAAAAGCATCCACTATCGTGGATCCCAGAGCATACTTTAGCCGTCCAAAAAAATTAAAACAACTGTGAAAAATATTCTCTCTCTCTCAATTATCGACTCTTTAGTCTCCATTATTGTCAAGACAGATGTGTTGACATAGGTTATGGTGGAGTGTTAAAACAGATTTCAAAAGAGTCTAGTCAAGAACAGTCGATAAGATTCCATTCAACAGTATGGAATGGCCCTCAAAAGATTATTCAACTATCAAAAAGAAATTTTATTAATAGTTTTATGTATTTCAGAATTTCAAGACGATTTAATCAATAATAAATTCATTTTTTAAACTGATTGTAAAGCTTCAAAAGATGTTTTACAAAATGATGTCAAAAACCTTGTTTCAAAACAAATTTTTGCAAGAAGGCACACCTGTTTTGATTTTGAAATCCTCTATATACAATGAAGATCAAAAGTTCTTGCAAACTTCTTAACAAGAGTTTATACAAAGAAAATCTTCTTGAGAGAAAATTGTGAGATTATCAAATGGATTCCTCTTCTTCGAAGAACAAAAACAAATCTTCGATGTCTTTACTTTCAATTGAAGACTATATTCAATAATCAAAAAATGGAGAACAAAGTTCCTCCACTTTTCCAAATATATATATATATATGTCCTTCTCAACTTTCCAAAAACCTGGAAAGATTTAAAATAAGGAAAATTTTTATTTTCCAAAACTTTCGAATTACAAAAGAGCCCTTCAACATGGTTCTTGTAAATTACTAGAAATAAATCCTTCAAAAACATTTCATTATTTTACCAAACCAATTCATTTACTAGTTCTAGAAATGGAAACATCATGGACACATATGTATTCATCTCTAAATGAATGCTTTGAAGATATTTTCCCTTTTCAATTTTATTTCATGCCCAGAAATATCAAAAAATCAAGTCTTTTATGAAGCCATCCTTATTAAAACTAGATCGGCCATCATAATCCATACTTAAAACCCTTAAAAACCAAATCATATTGATTTTTCAAAAATTAATATTCAAAGGGTTTTTGACTTAAGAAAACTGGTGACAGAACCATGGGATGAGAAATGAATGCGTTTATCTAAAGATGAAATGTCAGAATCTCATTTCAATTATTTTGACTGCGAAGATATTTGATATCATTTTTTTTTTTTTACTTCAGACTAGTGGCTTATTTCTGGTTATACTTTTTAGCTAAACACGCCCTTCAAATTTTCCAATTTAGTTTCAATCATGGTTCAAATATTTTGAACCTGATGAGAAAGTTTTACCCAATCTTACTCATCAAGCATTCTAACCTTTCAAATCAGACACAACAATTTCTAAAGCCTTAAGAAAATGTTTTGTTTCAATTCACCTTCAATCTTAAAATTTCATGGATATTCTGTTGGGATCCCAATATTGTTCAAAGACCAGATTCTGAATTTAACATTAAACATATAATTCAGAAATTTAAAGTTAAATGGTGGTCTAAGTTTCATGAAACCAAATGCTGTCCCAAAGCTGTTAATTCATGGATTAAAGAACAAAGAAATATTGGCATTCCAAAAGTTTCAAAGAAAGATCGAGAAAATCATGCCAATTTCTTTGCTGAAAAATCAAGACCACTATAAAAGTTTCATCATTGCAATACACTAGAGAAATTAGAAATTATTTTTGAGAGAATTGCTTCTCTAGCATAATCAACTTCAAGAAAGTTCTTCTCCAACAAGTTTAGAGACAAATTATGCCCAAAGTAATGAAGATCACTGTTATGGGATAAATATTGATAAACTAATTGAAGAGGAAAATTATAGAAACTCAAAAGATTCAAAAGGACTATATATGGACCCAGCTATTTGGAGGAATATCGACAATAAATACTCTCTTTCAACTATGTCTTCCACCTCAAAAGCTATTCGTGCCGGCATTACCATCAATCAATATAAATAATTACAAAAAAAAATCTTAATAAATGGAACTTTAATAAAGTAGATTCCATTTTAATCAATTTTATCAAAGTCACTTTATAAAAGTTGACGCATTATTTCAAAAGGGAGATGTAGAGGTTGACAGGTGGCAGATATCATTGTCCTTCAAGACTATTAAAGTTTTTAGCTGGATAAACTTTTCCAGGATAAAAGTTGGTTTGATTTCGATTTTAAGTTCTATTTCCCCCTACTTTTCGTCCTTGGGCCCAAAACAAACTTTTGGTAAAAATATGAATTTATCGAAGGAATATTGAAAATTACAATGTATTGAATACACATGAATTTAGAGAAAATTAAAAATTACAAGGAATTTCTAAATTTCTTGAAAAAGCTTTTCTCCCGCCTTGAGGAGAACTTGAGTCCTGATCTTGCTTTACACTTGAAGTCGGGACTTGAAATCTTCATCCATTAACTTGAAGAATCTTGAATAGTCTTTGAAGAACAATGATATCTACCACCTCTCAACTGTTGGCATCTTCTTTTTTGAAATAATACGTCAAATTTATAAAGCGACTTTAATAAAATTGATTAAAATGAAATCTCATTTATTAAAATCTCCTTTATTAAAGTTTTTTGTCATTATTTATTTTGATTGATGGTAATGTCGGCAAGAATAGCTTTTGAGGTGGAAGACATAGTTGAAAGAAAATATTTCATGAATTATGTTGTCGATATTCGTCCAAATAACTTGGTCCATATAGTTATTTTGAATCTTTTGAGTTTCTTTGATTTTCTTCTTCAATTAGTTCATCAATATTCATCTCATAACAGTCATCTTCATTGCTTTGAGCATAATTTGTTTCTGAACTTGTTGGAGAATAACTTTCTTGAATGGATTTAGATTTTCTAGAAGTTGATTCTGTCGGAGAAGCAATTTTCTCATAAAGAATTGCTAATTCCTATGGTGTCTTGCACGTATGAAACATTGATAGTAATCTTGATTTTTCAGTAAGGAAATTGTAGGACTTTCTTTGAAACTTTTTGAAATCCCAAATTCCTTTGTTCTATCATCCATGAATTAACGACTTTGGGACAACAGTTGGTTTCATGTAATTTAGACCACCATTTAACTTTGAATATCCAAATTATGTGTTTCATGGTAAATTTGGAATCTGGTCTTTGAACAAGATTTAAATCCCACAAAATATCCATGAAAATTTGAGATTGAAAGCGAACTGGAACAAAACACTTTTTGAGGCTTTAGAAATTGTTTTAGAAATTGTTTTGCATATGATTTGAAATGTTCGAATCCTCTGAGTAAAACTTTCTCATTATGTTCAAAATATTTGAATCATGTTTGAAACCACTTTGGAAAATTTGAAGGTAGTGCTTGGTTAAAAAAGTAAAAACCATGAATCATTCACTGGTCTAAAGTAAAAAAGAAAAATGATACCAAGCATCTTTTGTAGTTAAAATAATTGAAATGAGATTCAAACGTTTTATTTTTAGATAAACGCATTCATTTCTCATCACATGAGTTCTATCCCAAGTTTTCATATTATAAAATCCTCTGAATATTAATTTTTGAAAAAAAATCAATATGATTTGGTTTTTCAGGGTGATAGCCGATCCAGTTTTAATATGGATGGTTTTATAAAAGGCTCTTGATTTTTTGATATTTCTGGGCATGAAATGATATTGATGAGGTAAAATATCTTGAACACATTCATTTAAAGATGAATACTTATGAGCCCATAATGTTTTCATTTCAAGAACAAGCAAATGAATTGGTTTGGTAAAATAATGAAAGGTTTTTGGAGGATTAATCTCTAGTAATTTGCCAGAACCAAGTAGAACGGCTCTTTTGTAATTTGAAGGTTTTGGAAAATCAAAAATTTCCTTATTTTGAATCTTTCCAATTTTTTGGTAAGTTGAAAAGGATAACGTTATTTTTTGAAAGGTTCATGAACTCTATTCTCCCTTTTTTGATCCTTGAATATAATCTTCAATTGAAAGTAAAGCTTTCTTTTTGTTCTTCTTCGTAAAATAAGAATCCATTTGCTATCTTCACATTTTTTCTCAAGAAGATCTTCTTTGTATAAACTCTCTTTTTAAAAAGTCTGCGAAAACATTTGATCCTCCTTGTATATCAAGGATTTCACAATTAAAACAAGACAAAATAGCCTGCCTTCTTAAAAAAAAATTCTTTGAAACAAGGTTTTTGATGTCTTTGAAGCTTTATAATCAGTTTTCAAAGTAATTTTGTATTGGTTAAATTGTCTTGAAATTTTGACATACATAAAACTATTAATAAAATTTCTTAGTTGAATAATTTTTTTGAGAGACAATCCATACGCCTGAATGGAATCTTACTAATTATTCTTATCTAGACTCTTTTGGAATCAATTTTAACACCCAACCATATTCTATGTCTGACGCATCAGTCTCGACAATCATGGATGCAGTCAATAATTGATAAACATGGAATACTTTTGACAGCTGTTTTAACTTTTTGGACGACTGAAAGATGTTTTGCTGTCCATGGTAGTGGATTCATTTGTAACCTTTGGAAAAGTGGAGCACAAAGTAGTCGTACATTTTTGACAAAATCGGATACATAATTGACAGCCTATAAAATGCTGTAAACTTGTTTTATCCAAAACTTCATCAGGAAATTTATCTGTGAATTCTAGATTTCTTTGAATAGGGTATTGGTTCCTAGAAGAATGTAATGACCTAAGAACCTAATGCGAGTTTGAAAAAGAATAACTTTCTTACCGAAACAGCTAATCCGTTATTTTTGATAACATGAACGGATTTTTGATAATATGAATAAATGCTTTGAGATGTTTGAACTTTTGTTCTAAACTTTCGGAATAAATTAAAACATCATCAATGTAAACAATGATAAAATTTTGATAAGGGTTGAAAATATCATTTATGATTTTTTGAAATTCTGAAGGAGTATTTTTGAGATTGAATAACATTACATTCCACTCGTATTGTCCAAAAGGAACATTGAAAGCAGTTTTATACTTATCTTTTTCTTTGATTTGAATTTGTTAGAAACAAGATTTGGTATCAAATTTTGAGAAGATAACAGCTTTAAGTAATATGTTTAACAGATCTTTCTTTTGAGTTAATGAATATCGAGTCCATCGGAGAGCTTTATTGAGAGATTTATAATTAATAACGAGTTTAGAAGTGTCTCGTTCAATTTCTGTAGAATTATTGACATAGAAAGCTGAACAACTCCAACGAGATTTACTTGGACAGATTAATCCCTTTCAAGTAAATCACTATTTCTTTGATACAATAATCAAGTAACTCCTTATTCATTTGAATATGACGAGGCTTGGTAGGAATCATTGATTCATGAAATTCTGTTTCATACGGAAGTGAAATGTGTTTCTTTTTATCCCAAAAAGCATTAGGAATAGTGGAACATATTTCACTTTCAATTTGTTTTTGAAAAAAAATGAAATCTTCTCTTTTATCGAAGAGTATTTTAATTGCTCTTCAATTTTTGAAACTTAATTTCTTCTTTAAGAAATTGAATATGTTTTTTCTTGATTTTTATGTTATGATTTTTTTTTTAAATAGATGCTTGTTTTAAAGAATTGAATTGCTCATATGAAGGAAGATTTGTAAATTTGAAAAATATTTTTTGCCCAAAAATATTGGCTTCTAAACCATTTGAACTTGTTTGAAAATGATAAATTTGAACAATGAAAGGAGTGTCAAGTATAACTTCGTGGTCTAAGTCTTTAACTAAATAAAAACTATTTTTGAAACAAGTGTTCATGTTACAAACATGAGTTTTTGAAAGCTTGTATTGAATATTGAGATTTTTTTACCGCTAGCACCATAATGTCGCTCGATAGTTTTCTCAAAATATTTTGTAGGGATAAGATCTTCCGTAATACAATTTTGATTAGTTCTGGATTCAATCAAAACTCTGGAGGTAAATTTGAAATCTTTGTGGACCACGATGATCATATTACAATACCATTTTTGAAACTAAATGCGATTAATAACATTAATTTTTTCTTCTTTCGTTTGAGAATTTTCGTGAGGAATAGAAGATATCTTTTGAAGAGGCCTCTTCAGAGGATGAAGAGGAATCATTATGTTTAGAAGTATTTTCTTGTTCCAATGTTTTGGTTTTTAAGAGAACAACTTCCATATGAACATTTTTCATTGAAGCTCAAGCATTGAAATTTGAGATTTCATTTCATTAATTTTTTAGCGTAATTCAGAACTAGAAGATTTTGAAGATGATACGATGTTAAACATATTTAATATATCTTTCATATTAAACGGTATAACCGAAGATTTGGATTGTAAAAGGATAGGGAACTTCTTCTATAATTGAGGATCTTCGATCCTCTTGATTTTATCTCGAATAAGTTTTTCTTATTATTTAAGAACATTTATGGTTTTACAACTACAAGTCTTATGACCTTGACTTGAAGTGGAAAAGGATTTTGAACTGGTTTCAACATCCGAGTCTTCTTGATGTTGATAAACTTGTTCAAGCACTGAATCATATAATTCTTCACCAGAACTCGAATTAAGTAAATTAAGAAGTTCAAGTTTAATATTTTCAGCAATTTGAAGATTATTAATCTTTCCCTTGGGCATTTATTTGAATAATGACTTGTTTAATTACATTTCCAACGAGTAATGTTTGAAGTTTTAGGAATTTGCTTTCTAAAAGATTTTCTTTTTAGAATATCTGGGTTTTGAATTTGCAGGAGGATAGTTTTGAAAATATTTTTGAAAGGATTTTATCAAAATCATATTGCTCACAGAATGATCCGAGATCTTTGCGACTTTTAGATCTCTCTGATTTCAATTTTGCTTTGATCTTAAGATCATTGCACAATGTTAATCCTTCTTTATTGACGAAGTTTAAAATTCACCATAAGCAAGGAAAGCATAAGGAATAGCATCATCATATTGAAGTTGGATAGAATTTCGCACCTTTTCTGCGAAAAGTTTAGGAAGTCTAGATAGAAATCTTTTTTTTTTCCAAAATGATTGATTGCAATCTTCACGATATAAAACCCTGGTAAGGAATATATCCTTATACCAATGAAAATCATAAATTTTTGGACAAGTGAGATTTAATAGAATATCAGATGTTCTGTCTTGAAGAAGAGTAGGAGTTCCAATAAAATGTTTGAGAACAGAAAAAACAAGAGTAGAGAAACTATCATTCTGATGTTGTTCGTTGGTAGCTTGAGTAATCTTGTTATGGTCTTCTTCATTAAGCTAGTTATTCCACCAACTTTTACGTCACCCGATGAAACTACACATAAATTACCGAATGCGATAACACGAATGATTTCTTGACATGTATAAGCTGTGTAACATACAACCATATTTTCAAATAATTGAAGAATTTGATATTCTATCATTCGACGATTTCATAGCCTGAATAGGAAACTTGAGCTTTCTTCTTTTCCTCATATAACATATCACGATAAGAAGGACAAGAATAGAAATTTGAAAGTTTTGGATTTTGACCTTTCAATTTATTGATTTGAGAAAGTTCATTCTCAATAAATTAAACTTCTAATTCTTCTAAAGTATCGATGGTATTGATATTCTTAGAAGTTCTTAATTTGGAAATTTGAGAACTAAGTTTTTGTAAAATACTTGATTTAGAAAATAAAGATTCATTTTTTAACTTTGGAGTAAGCTTGGAATCAATAGGTTTAAAAATAGTATCTAAAGGTTTTTTCTCTTCTTTTTTAGATGAAGAGACTTCATACTCAAAATTGCCTTCAATTCTGGTTAATTGAATACAAACAGATTGAAGAACAATACTAGTATAATTGTTCTAAAATTGAATATTTTTGGTATCCTTTGTTGTAGTATTAGATTCTTCTAGTCTATCATCAGGATTTTGTTTGAGAGGAGATGAAATAATTACTTTGCTTCCATGACTATATGAACCTAGTTAGATGAATATCGACAATATAGGGTTCATAATTCAAGAAGATTTCTCTTTCAACTGTGCCTACCACCTCAAAAAAAAATTCTGCCAGCATTACCATCAATCAAAACCAATAATGGAGAAACTTTAAAGGAACTTTAATAAAGAAGATTCCATTTCAATCGACTTTATTAAAGTAGTTTTATAAAAATTGAAGCATTATTTCAAAAGACGCTGACAAAAATGGTGGCAAACATCATTGTCCTTCAAAACTATTCAAGATTTCGTCAATACAATTCTTAGAAGATTTCGAGTCCGAAGATCAAGACTCAAGACTCTTTCAAGTGGTTTTTTCAGAAGAAGAACTTTTCCAGAAAATTTTGAATACCTTGTAATCTTAATTTTCTCTATTTCAAAACACTACTTTCAAATCTTTGTAATTTAATATTTTCATCAATAAAAATATATTTTGAATTTCAATTCTATTTTTACACCTATTTATCACCTAGGCCATTTTTGGAGTAAGAGCATTGAAAATAGCTCCGTCATTGAGATTGATAGTAAAATTAGGATAACAATTTGAATATTAATGACCGCTTTCAAGATTTGATTCTAAAACAGGTAATAATGAATTTTCAAATTTCAAAAAACTCCTATATCTAAGGGTTATTAAGAGAATGGGAATGTCTAGACCAAGTCTAAACAAATGTTTGATTGCAATTTGTATAAGTCCTACATGAAGATTTTTATTTATACTTGATTTTTGGACTTGAAATCTTTTCTGAATTGTATTGAAGGAATCTTGAACAGTGTTGAAGGACAATGATGTTTGCCACATGTCTTCCGTCAGTGTCTTTTGAAATAATGTTTCAACTTTTATAAAGTTACTTTAATAAAGTCGATTGAAATGGAATCTTCTTTATTAAAGTTTCTCCATTATCAGTCTTGATCGACAGTAATGTTGGCAAAAATAATTTTTGAGGTGGTAGACACAGTCGAAAGAGAAAAATTTTTGAATTATGAACCGGTATTCATCTAAGTAACTAGGTTCATATAGTCATTTTGAATATCTTTGATATTCTTCTGCAATTAGTTTGATAATATGAACCCTGTAGCAGTCATCTTCATTACTTTGGATATTGTATGTTCCAAAACCTGTTGGAGAAGAACTGTTTTGAATTAATTTGGATTTCTTGGAAGTTGACTTAGCCAGAGAAGTAATTTTCTCTGGTATAATTGTTAACTCTTCTGGTGTTTTTCATTGATGAAACATTGATAAGAGTCTTGATTTTTCTGCAAGAAAATTGGCATGATTTTCTGTTGACCTATGGTTGATGTCTCGATTTGATTATCACAAACAAAT
>CAIGRQ010148248.1:0-14501 GCA_903798375.1 Fraxinus sp. D2006-0159
ATATATTTGCTGGAATTTTATTATTGATATATTGTTGTGTTTTGTCTATATTGATATAAAATTCTATGATTTATTTCTAAGTTAATAATTCACATGATATTGTATGTTTCGATGTTGCACATGTTTCATTATGTGTTTTATTTAACTAAATATATGAATTTTTTATAGTTTATTCTTACTTTTCACGTGGTATTGGGGTTTCCATGAGTTTCAGGAAATAAGTTGAAAAAGTATTAAAAAAATTTAGGGAGTTTATTTTTGAGTAGTTTTGGACTTTTTGACTTTGAAATAAATATTTTATCACGGAATGCCAAATGGAGATATTATTAAGTCCAAATTATAATTGGTAATTTCTAAATTTGAAATTGGCAATTTTCTTAGTAAAATCATATCCTGATTCTGTATTAGGAGTTTATCAAGTTGAAATCAAAGTCAAAATATGAGTTATTAAGTCCTAATTAAAATCAAAAGAGTTGCGGTTGGTAGTATAGTCTGTGAAGGACTCCAAGATGTCCAACAAGATCACATATGATCAAGGGAATGCAATAGAAATCTAAAGAGTGTCAAAAGGCCACACAAGTTATATTCTAAATTCTCAGTCGCAACATGTAACGCATTTTTCACATAGAAAACATTGGAATTTGAACAAGGCTATTTCTAGAAAATTGCAGTTCTTTTAGTTAGCTTTTCAATACGTTTTGAATCACCTTAACCGCGCATTAGAAGAAAGTTTGATAAAAATACCGACTACTGCTAAGCTGCTGTTCACTTGTCGCTGGCTTGGAACTCGAGCGACGGGTCGACGTTCAGAAATAAATTTTACTTCAAACACTTGGTTTTCAATCCATTTTCATCCCAAACACTTTTTCTTATATTACCCTACCTTATGAACGTCCAAAAGTGTGTTGAATCATATTTATTCCGTAAAGATCATTCTATTGAAGATCCAATACATTCATTGATTCCAAGATTCCACCACCACATGTTACTTGATCCATAAATTCTTCCAAAACATATTTTTTTGATCCAACCATATTGTTTCGCATTAAACCACATATCAAAACACAAAAGATCATTTGATCAAACACCAAACCACCTAATCAATCGGAGATAAATCGATAACAGGGATCGGGATGCTGTTGCACGAGTACAAATCTAGGAGGACTAAGGTGGAATACCAAGAGTCAGAATCTGATATGAGGATCATGCAGTCCAGGAAGGCTAATATATAAACTAGGAGTCGGGATTTTTTTTGAAGGAGCACGCCTTCAGAAGGATCAAAAGAGACTGCAGGAATTGAGGTTAGAAGTTCTACGAGGAAGATGGTCTAGACCGTATTGTAAGTTTGCTTCAATTTATAGTGGATTATTGACTAGTAAAGTGCCCGTAGTTTTTACCTAGTTAGGTTTCTCCGTGATCATTTTTGGTGTTCTTTATTGCTTTAATTGTTGATTGTGATATTCAAATTTAGGATAAATTGAATTGTTCTAACCATTTAGAAACAATTAAAAAGTGACTTATTACTTTTAATTGTATAATTCCGCATGTGGGTCTAAATATTTAAAACTTTCACACTTAATCCCTTTAAAGCATCGCCAAGTTTTTTTTTATCTATGTAATTGCTTTCTCCTTCAATGGACATAAGAGTATAACACTCTCCTTTTGTACATGAAGAACATATGAGTTTGTAGTTAAGGATAGTGCCAAAAATCACATCTTGGTGTAGCTTTCCATTGTGGATATGCAATCACAAGGCTCAATTTCCATAAATATTTATTTAACTTTTTTGAGAAAGCATGAAATTATTAAAAAAAATCCCTTCAACCTACACCCGGAAAATTGAATTGATGACATCATCTGTTACAAATCAATGACTTCATTTTCTAGACGTTACACAGGGAACACCCAACCAATTTATTTGTACCATATAGGAGGAGATGTAAGTCCAAAAATAATGATTAATATTTCATATTGTCAAACGCGTTCACAATAGACATACATTTAGCCCCGTTTTGAAAACCAATATCTGAGAAAAACAATGTTTTGAATAGTGAGTTTTAAGATTTAGGTTTACATGCAGAATATTTTATTGTGTGAACATGTGGTTTAAATTGAGTAAGTAGATAAAATACTTTTCAAACAATGGTTGTCAAACATGGGCATTGTTAAGTTTTTACTGTTGTAATTGGTCATTCTGTAAATAAAAAGGACAAAATTGTAATTTGTGTACAAAGTTAAGGAGTCATGTGCAAATAGATATAGTTTAGGTTTTTAGGTCTAGGTTCGGGAATGGCAAAAGAAGGAAAATGCAGCGCGAAATTTTGCTAGACTATCGCCAAGAATTGGCTTGAGCGTCAAAAGCAGAAACCCTCTCGCTCGACTGTCATCCCTTCTTTGCTCGAGCTACAGTGTTGTATGAAAAAAATTTATTTCGCGATTTAAAGGCTTTTTTTCCGGCCCATTCGTTTCCTAACCTACCTATAAATACCAAAGCACCTCAGAATGTATTTTCACAAGGTTGAACATTAACAGAGCTTCATCTCTGAGATATTATTCATATTTTATTTTCAATCTTCGTCCATTGATATTGTTTTGGTGAGAAAAATCGTCCACATAATCCAAATACCAAGCCTGTCTTTCCTCCATATCTATCATAATTCTGAAGATCGAGGAAAGTTGACTGGAGTTTCAGTCTGTGAAGAACAAGGTGTTCTTCTTTATCCACGGGAGATAGACGATTCCACAAGGCTAGGAATGCTGCAGGGTGGCAGATTCCATTGAGAGTTTTGGCGAATTGCAGCTAAGGATTGGTGTAGAGGAGTATGGGATCCGCGGAGAGCTGTAGGAATTGCAGTCAGGAGATCAGATAGTACGTGTCATCTAGTTTAATAGACTGTAAGTTGTTTGAATTATTTACAATGGATTGCCTTGCAAAGTGCCCGGAGTTTTTTCCAGTTGGGTTTCTCCGTAATCATTCTGCGTGTTGATTTACTGCTTTACTTAGTGTTTATATTATATACACTGCGGTATTCAAACATATGATTAAAACTGGCGTGCATGTTTAATCATCTAAAAAAGAATTAAAAAAGTGACTTGTTGCTATTTAATTCGTTAGTAATTTTAATTCTGCATAATATACCTATTCGCCCCATTCTAAGTATTGTTAGGGTCGAACAACGCGTTTTTCAGACATAATTTTGTTATGTTTGATAATTAAATTTTGGAAATGGACAATTAATTTGGCTCAATTGTTTAATAATGTTTTGCATGACAATAGAATCGAAGGTGTTATGAGTGGTCTAATTCTTATCATTTTTGTCTAGAATTCACCCTTTTTGTGTATATATTATAGTGCGAAATGATTATTACATACTATTTTTTATATTTAAATGGTTACTAAAAGTTTCATTCAACTTCAAATAAAAAGCCATGCAATAATATAAAATTATGTAACGTTAGTTTACTCACTGTTATATAAAATAATTCCATATTCTAAAAAAATCAAGGACTTTTCTATGCTGTAATTTATTCAGTTCGCAATTAAATAAATATTTCAAACATCATAACATGAAATTTTTTGGTTCCACCAATATTAAACAAACATATGGAAAAAAAATAACCAAATAAAACACGTTCCAAACTCTAAATAACAAATCCACATAATAATAAAACTAGAGCAAATACTGAAAATAAAATCTATAGTCACGTTACACCGGATTTATATTAAATCCAATGGATCCAGGTACAACGACTGCAACTCATCTCGCGCCATCCAACAATCTGTTCTAATATGTGAGAGGAAAGAAAAATGGTGAGTACATAGGAATACTCAGTAGAACACGGTGCAATTCCGAATAAAAATATTAAATCACGCGTCAAGAATATCATACCATCATATCATAACTTTAGAAACCAGTAAGAGCTTAATAAATATCATACCTTTGGTACCGCATGACCATAACATATATGTCATATCATATATTTAACTTTCGTTAGTGTAATGATTTAACAACATGAAAAAAAAAATTTCAACGAGACAAACTGCTTGCACCTCGTAATTCTACCTCGTTAGATCGAATAACATTTTTGCAAGATCCAATCCAAAATCACGTTCCAAAATTTATTTTTTTCTACCTCTAATTATGTGCCGTATAACATGAATTTTAGTGTACTTGGGAATTGAAGTGTCGCGTCACGCAAGAAAAAGGTTGCACTTAAGATTATAATGCTTTGTAATTATCCCATTCAAAATTAAAAGAAAACTACTCTCTCTCTCTCTCTCTCTCTCTTTAACCATACATACACATGGCTGCCATCCTTTAGAGTTAGGAAACCAAATTTATTCAAATACTAAATAGAAGACAACTTCTTTAAACTTCGATAACTTGGACTTTGCTTATGTCAATTAACTTTTCTTGAGCCTAATATAGATGAATAATTATGAGTTATCCAACGAGCCTATATTGTTACACTTTTCATCGCTCTATAAAAATCTAAATACTTGACCGAGTAAAATTGAATTAATACATATATCAATTTAATCTCTAAATTTTTATAAATATAAAATATAGCACCTAAAACAATTAAATTCTGTTATATGAAATTTTCGGGGCTCCACAAAAATTTATCTTGACTAATCGAAGAGTTCTGAATAATTGGTTTTTAGCTCATCTTCTTTCTCACAAGTTGACTCGTTAGGTCCTTGATTTCGCCATTGAACCTTGACCTGGAAAATCCCTCCATTTCCTAATTGGTCCACTTTTCTATCCAAATTCATCATCGGAGCTTTTTCATATGACAAATCTTTTTGTACCTCTAATGTTTGATATTTCACTACATTTTTAGGATCATGAATATATTTTCTGAGTATCAAAACATGGAATACATTATGCACTACTGGGAGTTCGGGTGGTAAGGGAAGCGATATGACGCACTATCGATCCTTTCATTAATTTCGAAAGGTCTAATGAACCGTGGTCTCAACTTACCCTTCTTATCAAATCTTAATACACCTTTCATTGGTGCTACCTTAAGAAAAACTTTGTCACCCACTTCAAGTTTCAAATCATTTCTTCTACCATCTACATGACTTTTCTGTCGACCTTGTAATGTCTTTATTCTTGCTCTAATCTTGTCAACTACTTTAATTGTTCGTTCAATGATTTCAGGACCAAAAATTCTATTCTTTCCAACCTCGTTCCAGTGAATAGGGGATCTGCACTTCATACCATAAAGAGCTTCATATAGGGGCCAAGCCTTTAGTAGCTTGAAACCTATTGTTGTAAGCAAACTCTACTAACGAAAAATGTGTCTCCCAACTGCCGCCAAGATCCAAAACACGTGCCCTCAATATATTTTCAAGAGTTTGACTGATTCTTTTTAATTGTCCATCCGTCTGTGGATGATATGCAGTACTAAACTTCAGTTTCATCCCCATGACTACTTGCAAACTTTTCCCAAATTTGGATGAAAACCTCAAGTTTCTATCTGAAACAATGGTGACCAGAACTCTATACAATCTGATTATCTCTTTGATATAAATATTTATAATCGTGCGAGCTATTCTATATTAAAAATTACTTTGATTGATAGAAAATAAGTTGACTTCATCAAATGATCAACCACTACCCAAATAATATTGTGATCTTTTGCTGATCTCGGAATGCCTACCATAAAGTCCATCGCTATATGTTCCCATTGCCATTCTAGAATATCCAATAGTTTTAGTAGTCCTGATGGCCTATGATGTTCTGCCTTGACCTGCTGACAAACAATACATTTCTCCACGAACAAACAAATTCCTCTTTTCATGTTTCTCTACGAAAATGTATCTCAAAGATCTCGATACATTTTCATATCGCCTGGATGTGTAGTATACGGGATGGAGTGAGCCTCTTCTAATATTTCGTTTCTTATACTTTCATCCTTAGGTACATACAATTTTCCTTTAAAAGTCTGTGTTTTATCTACAAATACTTCAAATCTCATATGTTTGTTTATACTAGCATCGATCTTAATCTTCTGCAGAAATGGATCATTGTCTTGTGCTTCCTTGATTCGATCCCAAAGAGTAGGTTGAATCATAAACGCTTATATTCTCGCTGTAGTGTGAGTTGGCGGCATGATGACTTCCAATCTTAGTTTCTCAAAGTCCTTTATCAGGTGTTCCTACACCGTGGGTAAAGCTAATAACTGCAATCCTATCATCCTAGCCTTACCCGAATGGTAAAAAATTGTACAGTTATAATCTTTCACTAACTCCAACATCGCTTTTGTCTCATTTTCAGCTACTTTTTATGAAGAAGTACTTGAGATTCTTGTTGTCCACATAGATTTCGCACTTACCTCCACACAAATAGTGACATCATATCTTTAAGGCGTGAACTACTGCTGCAAGCTCCAAGTCATGCGTGTGATAGTTCTGTTCATACTGCTTCAACTGTCTCGAGGCATAAGCAGTCACCTTTCTATGTTACATCAGAACATAGCCCAAACCCTAATTGGAGGCATCGTTATAAATTACAAACCCATCCGAACCATCAAGTATCGTTAATACAGGAGCTGAGACTAATCTCTACTTGAGTTCCCAAAAGTATTTTTCATACTTTTTTTGTCCACTGAAGCTTCACACCCTTTTTAGTCAACTAAGTCATCAGACCTACTATTTTTGAGAAACCCTCAATAAATCTCCAATAATAGCTAGCCAACTCTAAGAAACAGCAAAGTCCACCAACACTGGTCGGTTTAGGCCAATTAGTTACTGCTTCCACTTGAATTGGGTCTACCCCAATTCTCTGGGTGGTTACCACGTGACTAAGAAAACCCACTCGATCGAGCTAGAATTCGCACTTCTTGAATTTGGTATAGAATTTCCCATTTCTCAAAGTTTCAAGTACTAATCGGAGTTGTTCTTCATTCTGCTTCTTATCTTTAGAATACACAACTATGTCATCAATAAATACTATGATGAACTGGTCTAAGTATAGATGGAATTCTCGATTCATGAGATCTATGAATACAACTGGAACATTGGTTAAACCAAAAGGCATGACAGTAAATTAATAATGTCCATAATGAGTCTTGAAAGCAGTTTTCAGTATATCGCTTCCCTTGAAGTTCAGCACATGATGCCACGATCACAAGTTGATCTTCAAAAACACCTTTGTACCTCTTAACTGATCGAATAAATTTTCTATTCTTGGCAATGGGTATCTATTTTCGATAGTCAGATGGTTTAATTCTCGATAGTCAATTCACCTCTCTATACTTCCATTCTTCTTCTTTACATAAAGTAATGGAGCACCCCAAGGAGATACACTCAGTTGAATGAAACCTTTTTCCAGCAACTCTTCCAACTGTAACTTCAATTCTTGAAGTTCTTTCTTTGCCATTTGGTACGGGGCCTTAGATACTGGTGCTGCTTCGGGAACAAGTTATTTGTAAATTCCACTTGCTTATCTTGTGGAATGCCTAGTAGATCTTCTGGGAATACATCTACAAAGTCTCGCATAAAGTTAATATCATTAACGATTGTTTCTGTTTGTTTGAAACTGATGATATTAACTAAGAATCACTGGCATGAATCCTTTCTCAGCATCTTCTCCACTCGTAAAACTGATACCAGGCGAGGTAGACATTTGAACTTCGTTCCAAAGAAACAAAACTCTTCCTCTCCAGGTCTATGAAATAACACTTCTTTCTCGCGACATCGAATGGTTACATGATTGAGTCCTAACTAGTCCATGCCTAAAATAACGTCGAAATCTTTCATTTCTAAAAGGTATAAGTCCGCCTGTAGTATTTTCTTGTCAATCTCTAACTTCATAGCTTTAGTCATCTGATTTGTGCAAATCATTATTCCTGAAAAGTTGCTAGCCTCTAATTCATTATTCGTTTTCGCACTTGCAAAGTTATACCTAGCGACGAAGGATGCAGAGATAAAATAATTTGTAGCCCCAGAGTCAAATAGTTCGTAAGCAAGTACATCACATAATAATAGAATACCTATTTTGTAATTATAGTATTAGACTTAGCGATAGAGAATGCAAAATCAAGAACATATACATGTACTTCAACTAATAATAAAATACCTGCTATCACATTTGTATCCTGCTCCGCCTCATGCTTATTCAGTGCAAACACTCGAGCCTTCCCTTCCTCGTTATCATCATCCTTCTTCTTTGTACTTTGTCTTTTAAAAAAATGTGTCCCGGCTTAGCACACCAAAAACACAAGTTCTTCCCAAGCAAGCATTTACCCGTGTGGAGTTTATCACACTTAGGACAAGGTCTAATACTCCCACTCATCCCATCGATACGAACTCATGTACTTTGTCTTTTATTCTCTCGGTACGTCTGATATTGCTATGATCATTCCACTTTCTTTTTCCCAAAGACTCTTTGCCCTGTGGGGCATACTACTCAGTTGTAGTCCTTTATTATGAAGTAGCATGATCTCTAACATTTCATGATATGAAGTGACAAAACGAGACATATTAGTCATACCGATCTCCGGGCATAGTCCAATTTTGAACTTCTTTGTCTTTTTAACTTCTGTATCTACCAAGTGCAGAGCATATATTAAGAGCTTCTCAAATTGCCTCTCGTAATCAATAAGCGACATGTCCCCCTGTCAAAAGCTGTAGAAACTTTGATTCCTTGAAGTCTCTCAAAGCCTATAGGAAGTACTTTGCCATCACCTCGTTCTTAATTTGCTCCTAAGTCAGGTTACAACGCTGTTCTTCGATCATATTGCATGAGATGGACTCCCACCAGTTACTGGTTGCTCCAATAAATATAAACTCTGTGCATAGTACATTTTATGCATCCGTACAAATAATGTGTCGAAAGATGTGTTCCAGACCTCTAATCCACTCCTTAACAATAGTGGGTCAAAATCTCCATCAAAAGTAGTAGGCTCGTACCTACGAAATCGCTCAACAACTGAGATAGCTCCAAGGACAATAGAAGGTGCATTTTGTGATAGTTATGCTTGATTTTGCCTGATCAACTCTTGTACCGCTCGTAATAAATCACACATCAAATTCGTGTGTGCATGTGGTTCCATTTCATAAAAATTAATATTAAGTCACTCGTCACATACCAGTATTAAGTTTAACATGTTATACCTGTAATATTATAATACAAATCATAATTTTAGCGAGAAAAAAATGCGCATGTCCTAAAATTTAAAGCTAGGCAATTTAAAATATTTAAGTTATACAAAAAGTTTGAATAAATTCTTCTTCTTACCCCTTTACATTCTTAAGAGTCGTCAGATGTGGTCGATGGGTGGTCGTTGAGTGCCAAAAACCCTTTGCATTCTTATATATTAAGAACTTTTTTAAATTTATATCTTTTAGGAAAATTATTAATTATTAACAAACGTAAATTTACATATAAGAATTTACTACATGCAACGATTAAAATATAAAATTTAATATTTGCTATCACATTTTCTCTCTTTTTTAAAATCACTGTTCACTTCTAATTTTTATTTCATTTTTTTAAGTCACTGTCACGTGAACAGTAACAAGTACTTTTTAACGACCCAAATTTTTTATTTTTAAATCATTACTAAAAGCTTCATTTAACTTTAAAAAGGCACGCAGTAATATAAAATTATGTAACATTAGTTTACTCACTGTTATAAAAATTAGTTCCATATTCTAAAAATATCAAGTCTTTTCTATACAAATCTTATTCATTTCACAATTAAATAAATATTTCAAACATCATAACATGATTTTCTTTGGTTCCGCCAATATTAAATAAACATATGGAAAAAATCATAACCAAATAAAACATGTTCCAAACTCTAAATAACAAATCCACATAATAATAAAACTAAAGAAAATACTAAAAATAAAATCTATAGCACGTTATATCGAATTTAATTTATTAAATCCAATGGATTCAAGCACAATGACTGCAACTCATCGCCCACCATCCAATAGTCTGTTCTAATCTGTGAGAGGTAGGAAAAATGGTGAGTACATGGGAATACTCATTAGGACACAAATAATGGAGCATCCCGAATAAAAATATTAAATCATGCATCAAGAATATCGTACCCTCATATCATATCTTTAGAAATCGATAAGAGCTCAATAAATATCATATCTTTAGTGCCGAATGACCATAACATACTTATCATAGCATATCTTTAAATTTCATTAGTATAATGATTCAATAACATGAAAAAAAATAATTTAAACAGGACAAACCACTTGTACCTCATAATCTTATTGCGTTAGACCGAATAACTTGTTTGCAAGATAAAATCTAAAATCACGTTCCAAACATTATTTTTTGCTGCCTCTGGTATATGCATATATACATAGTGTACTTGGAAGTTGAAGTGTCATGTCTCTCAAGAAAATATTGCACTCAAGATTATAATGCTTTGTGTTGACCACAAAAAATGAGCCAACAGATGTCGGGCCCACTCTCCCTAAGTCAAGCAAGTTCCAGTGCGTTTCTACTAGAGAAATGGTGAGAAAGGAAGAAAACTTGAATGTGGGAGGTGCTTTATGATGAGAGGCAGATGTTTGAACTCTAGCTGGTGAAACAAAGATGATCACGTGAACAACGATCACCAATTGAGAACCAAAACCACTAACAAAATATCTCACTAGAATATGTGGAATGATAGGAAATAAATGTGTATATAAATTGTAAGACTGTGTATTAAGATATTTATCTACCAAGTGTGTATAATGAAAGATGAAAATGCTCATAAAAGTATTTGTAAATATTTTTTTCTCATTCAATGTTCAAGAGTTCAATATGTGAGAATAAGACTCCAAAATCCCAATTTGTCAACTGTTTCTAAGTTACAAAGAGAACCTATTTATACCGCCTTGGCCGACGTGGTGTTTGTTGGATCAAAATCATGTGGCCTCATCTCCTTAGTTGAGACTTCACATCATTATGTGTTCATACAATTAATACATTGATAAGGGGTTAGCCGCCCTATACAATAGTGTTTCAACCGAACCTCATGAAGCCGATGTTGTATAGTCCCCCAAGTCTAAATATAAACATTTATGTTATAGTTAGAATTTCAATTGTACATGAATTGTACGTTTATACATTTTCTCCGAAGTGCCTTTGTACATTTGAAGCTTTGTCTGAAATGGTTGAGGTGAGTTGGGTATGGCTCTTATTGGACCTCATAATTGATAATTACAATGAGCTTGGTTTTAATATGGTTAAGGGGATGGCCCAAGAATAACTGACTAAGAGGGGTGAATTGAGTTTTAAAACTTTTTTGAAAAATTAATCTAAATTCAAATAAGTAAAGACTAAATAGATTAATTTAAATAATAAACACAAATATAACAGTGATAAGTAAAAGGGAGAGAAGATGCAAACGATATAATTATGGAGGTTCGATCTAAAGTAATAATCTACATCATCCGATACCAAGCTCTCTAACACGAGCAATGCTTTTTCACTATGTTGACTGACTTATGACGCAAGCCAACCCTTTACAACGCTTTCGATGATTTACAAAAATAAAGCACTGATTCTTATATAATGTTGAGTTTTATGGGACCTCAACACGACCCACTGTTGAGCTTTCGTGGGGCCCTAATATGACTCATATGGTGACTTACAACAAAGGGCACCAATTCTTATACAATGTTGATCTTTAATGGATTTCAACGCGACCCACACTTTATCAAAGGGATTTTACAATGGAATTCCTTTCTTGGTAAATAATTCAAACAAGTTAAGTACTAAGAGAGGCTAACACTTCAATGAATAGTAATAAATGATAGCTCAAGTATTAGATGAAAACATTGATAAATATGATAATCAAAATTTAGATTTAATCAATCAAAATGTTTCAATGAGAAAATGANTTCATTTCTTGATAAATAATACAAACAAATTACGTACTAAGAGAGGCTAACACTTTAATGACTAGTAATAAATGATAGCTCAAGTATTAGATGAAAACATTGATAAATATGATAATCAAAATTTAGATTTAATCAATCAAAATGTTTCAATGAGAAAATGAAGAAGAAATAAATGCAATGTGGGTTCCAAAAAATCTTCTCAAATATATCCCTCTTTTAATAAATAATTATAATAAATTAAGTACTAAGAAGAAATGAGAAACTTTGATGGATATGATGATTTTACAAATTACTCAATCAAAGTTTTTTCAATATGAAGAAGTAGAAAAGTTTATGCAATGTAAATGCAAAGATCTTCTTAAAAAATATATCTATCTTTTAAGATTGATATAAATAAGTTAAGCACAAAGAGAAATGAAAAACTTTGATGAGAGAAATGATTCAAGAAGTTTGATTCAACAATCAAAGTTTTTGTTACGAATAAATAAACGAAATGAATGTATAAATATAAGTTCAAAGAAGGTTTTTCACAAATATGCTTCACAAGAAAACTTTCTTCTACTTGTTTAATGAATGCAAAGTAAAGTGATATTTATAGAAGTCAAAACGCCCAAAATATTGGCCAACCGGACGTCTGCCACTGACCGGACAACTAAAATAGCTGTTGTACGTCCGAAATTATAGCGGTTTAAAAAATGAGCGCTGGCAAACCGGACATTCATCTGGTCAATCAAACGTCTAGTTGACTTTTATTTTCTTCATAGAGATATGATCTAAGTTCAAGTATCACTTTGAAAGATCAATCTTACTTTTGATCAAAAATATTTTATGCAAATAATATGAAATTAACTCTTCATGCACAAAATAATTTTTGAGCTATTGTTATTCATTATTAAAGATCAAAGTATTATGCCTTTACATATGATCTCGAAAGTCTAGTCTTTGTTCTTGCTTCGAAGCTTCTTTCATATATGGCTCTTGAACTCTTGATCTTAATGTTTCTTAACGATTGACTTTAATGCTTGACTTCGATCTTGACCTTCTTCATGAGCCCGATTTGATAGTCTTGATTTTGATCTTTTAAGATCTCGTTTCGAATGATTTGACTTGAATGCTTAACTTTCACTTTGATCTTCATTTCGAGTCCGATTTGTGATATGTTAATTTTGGCAATGCTTGATTCATTTTAACATCGAACTATTATCATTCAAAATCAATTGTTAGAAATATTATTAATCTTTGATAAGTACGTTTTGCGCACTTATTTAGATTCACAAAACATGGGAAATTGTTGACGTATATGTTGAAATATGGCTTAATTCGATATAATTTGTGTTTGTAGGAGTTCATTGATAGATGGAATGAAGAGTATGCAAAAGCGAATGAAAACTTTGAGGACCAAAATGTAATTATTCAAAAGATGACCCGAATGGAAAATCAAGCATGAAATTGAGATAAGTAACAAATTGTAAATTCATGGAATATTAGAAGGAGAAGGAAACAAGGCCAAAAGATAGATGAAACAAACTTGGGGACCAAAGTGAACAAAATGGAGAAAATTATCTACCATGCAGACGCATGGTAGAAAGCTCATGCAGTCGCCCAAGCATCAACATGAGATGAACAGTGCAAAATTTATAACCATGCTGTCGCATGGGTTTATACCATGCAGTCGCATAGTTCATTCTGGGCGCGAATTTTCTGATTTCCTTATTCGAACCAATCTCTTACGGTAGGATATCTTGAGACCTTATTTAGCCCTAAACTCATCCAGAACTAGGTTGGGACTCCTTCTTTGAGACAAAAACACCATTGAAGAGCAAGAAAGAGGGCTAGAACATGGGATTTCGTTCAAAATTCAAGATTTCAAGCCTAATTTCTAGTTTTTGGGTGATGTCTTCTCTTTATTATTTTTATTGTTCTTTTATTTTCTCCATGTTAGGCTACACTTTTTATGTACTAGGTAAATTATGAACTTCACATTGACTCGTTGAGAGAAAAATACTATTGAAGAGCAAGGAAGAGGGCAGGGATTTCATTCAAGATTCAAGATTTCAAGCCTAATTTCTAGTTTTCGGGTGATGTCTTCTCTTTATTATTTTTATTTTCTCCATGCTAGGTTAGACTTTTTATGTACTAGGTGAATGATGAACCTTGTATTGTGATCTTTTAACTTCTATTTTGCAATTTCATATTTAAATATGGATGTTGAATGATTTATATACATTAATTTTTCTCTACAATTATATGCGCAATAGTTGTATGAGTGTGGTGGCTTATTTTATGCATTAGAAAGAAGGAAAATAAACTCGACAAGGTATAAGTCATCGTAGGGTCCGATAGAGGATAAAAATATACCGTTATGCTTTACGTTAATCTTTAAGTGTTTACAGAAAGTCAAGCATTCTTGTATATTGCATTTGTCATAGAAATATAGTCAAATAATATGCTACAATAGGTTCAAATCTACTCGAAAGAGATTGTTGGATAAGTTAGAAACATTGATTCTTCAACCAATTTATTGTATTATCAAATTGTGAAATAGTGGTTAAAAGGGAACTTTGTTTAGTGATTCGGGATCTTGGTGCGCTTTTTCATACATAAATTTCATTCAAATCTTTTGCATTGAAAC